>QRDG01000718.1:0-157500 GCA_012064385.1 Puccinellia tenuiflora
GCCATGGTCGGTGCCTAATCCGGCTGCTGCAGTGCGCCTCGTGCTCCACTGTGCATCCAGCTCAGAAGCCTCACCCCCTCCTCCTCCTTATCTCCTCCCTGTGGAGGGGAACGTCAGCCGTGACCTCGGCTGGCCATCAATGGCCGCACCGGCCCCACCAAACTCTCCCTCCCTTGCCTATATAAGAGGCCACCTCCGAGCCGCCCTCGTGCCCGAGCACCTCACTCTCCCCCCCTGGAACCCCCTCTGTCCTTTTAGCTGCGGGACGGCAGAGCCCTACTCCGTTCGGCCGTGGAGGTCGTCGTCGGTCCACGGATCACGGCAAACTCCCTGCAGAGCCATCCTTCGATTAAGACCATGGAGGAGTTCCCCTCGATCCCCACTATCCCCTAGACAGATTGGTTCGCGATTAGGTGGCCCGTAGCCTCGGTTCCGTCCGGGAACCGCCGCGGCGACCCGCAGGCGCCCGGCCATGGCGGCGCACCGGGGCTCCCTCGCCCTTAGCCTGCACCACCGGAGGCGGCGCGGCGGGGCGGAACTTCCCGCGCCCTTGGTAGCTGGCGGCGGGCGCCAGGGCGGGCGGCGGTGATGGTGGCGACCGGCGGCCGGGTCAACTCGTGCCGCGTCGGGCTCGGTCCCGCGGCGGCCTGGCTCGGTCCACACCTTGGAGTAGCGACCAGCGGCGGCGGCGGAGCGTCCTCCCCAGCAGCGTAGCGGCGGCGGCTCCGGACAGCGGCGGCAGCGCGGCCAGCTCCGGCGGCCGGCCGAACCCAGGCGCCCCCGCGTCGGGCCTGTCCCGCGCGTGGTCGACACTGGGGTGAAGGCCGCCAGCCTGGCGGCCAGCGTGGGCGCCGCGTCGCGCCGACAGGTGGTCCCGGCCCACCCGTCAGGTTAAGTGGAGGCGCCCTCCGCGTGTCCCGCTTTTCCTTGCCGAAGACGCATTTCCGAGAAGTGCGCAACCAGCCCGACCCGATCTGCAAACAGCCCGTCTGTTTTTTTTTTCTCGCGAAGTGAGCAGCAATTAACTATTCGTCGCCGGGTCATATCTTTTGATCCGTAGCTCGGTTTGAGGTGATTCAAGTTTGTAAATTCCTAGTTTTAAGAGATCTATCCAGTGGTATAGGTTTTGTATTTTGTGAGATGCTTAGATGCTCAGCACCCGCGTATGCAGGTATAGGTATTCCCGCGGTACCGGCAAACCGATACCCTAAACCGTGGCGTCCGTGACCTCCAAGCCAAATGGCGTCGATCGTCGAAGGCAAGCTAACCCCTTGCTATGAGCAGTCCCGCAAAGTTGTTAGTTATTCGCTTATTGTCAGCTAGTGTTATATTTGTCTACGTTTGGTATTGTATATTATGTCGGTCCTGTTATTGTTGCCTTGTTTTGTACTTCATCCATGATGCATTAGATTGATGTATGAATTATCTGTGCGCCTCGCACTTGCGGGGCTTTGACAACTAAATAACAAACACATGCGTTGATTGTTTGCTTCTTCTTCTTCGCCGAGGTGAGGAACGGACGAATGTCGTCTTATGATCCTCGGAGTTGGGGGCATTTGCCAAAAGAGTTATTTGCTCTTGTCCCTCCGTCAAATATGGTTGGCATAGACACCCGGACTGCGACGCTTGGGAGCTGACTTTTCATTTGGTTCTTTTTGCCAAGATTGCTGACACCACGTCGCGATAACCCTCGAGTGGAATGGATGCTTCTTTCTTATGAATGCTTTTCGGGTTCATTGTTTGGAGGCTACATGCCTCACCAACTTTGTATTTGATCTATGATGACACCGGCTGGAGGAACCGCACAGTCATCTGTTTGAAACATAGTTATAACCTGTAGTCGATCTGCGATGCCGCTTGTTGGCGGACTCGCCACGATAGTCACCCGGTCGACGCTAACCAACTAGTTGATCTGCGATGACGCTTGTTGGCGGACTCGCCACGATAGTCACCCGGTCGACGCTAACCAACTAGTTGATCTGTGATGACGCTTGTTGGCGGACTCGCCACGATAGTCACCGATCGACGCAAACCAACTAAACTATATTTTGTAGTTGATCTTTTTGTGTTGCTAATGTTTCGTTGTTTGATGATATATTATTATGTTATTGTGGTTGTAGTGTTAGACTAATCCATTGTCGCTTGGGCATGTGAATGATGATGAAACTTGATTAAATGAAACACCCCTCCAAACAGCAATAAGGTCTATTCATAGTGCCACTAATCTGAACCATTGAACGCGATACCACCGTGTCCCATGGAAACCGTGACCTAGTAGGTTGTTGAGCCCCTTTTGTGCCATCCGTTGGGCGCAGTCGTTCGGTTGTGCTATCCGAGGGGAGGGGTCGACAGGCATGGGTTCGACTGCGATAAGGAGTCCCGGAGCTAGGCATACCCGGTAGCGCCGGGGGATGTGCCGGATTTACTTGCCCGTTGTACATGCGTATAGGGTGGGGCAGGAGGGTGTCTGGCAAGTGGACCGTCACGAGAATGTAATTTGCTTAGTACGGCTTTGGGCGTGATGAACCTGAGGTGTCGGCTGAGTGGAGTGCATTCTGATAGGTGGTAAAGCAAACTCTCGAGAGCATCAACTTAGCCAGCTAGCCCCGTTCCTGGGATATGGAACAACAGTTCAGTGTCGGTCGCACTATGTGTCTTTGTCGTGTCCGGAGGTTAAACTTAAGATCTGTTTGAAACATTCATGAACGACCTAACCACACTTAATAAACAATAAGATGATGCAGGGAACATTACTTGAGATAAGGGAATATGATAAGGCTAGTGGGCTTAGCAGTGGTGACATATGAGATTAGCCTCGTGAGGCTAGAGGCCAGTGGGCCTAGCTGTGATAACAAGATTTGTTGTGTTACTTGGTACCAACTGGTACCCCGTTATTCGTCACAGGTAAGCTCTTTGTATGACCCCCGGTACACGATCCAACCCCACCTGGCTTGGACCCCGTACTGGGTGTACTCCCATTGTTTGCTTATACCATGTTTTTTTTATGATGCCATGTTGCTACCCCCTTGTACTGCCGTAAGTAGTCACTTGCCATGTTTAGATTTTTTTATGTCGCTAGTTACTTGTTGCCTGATTGCTTGACTGTTCATGCCTCGTGGTTATTTTTCTTGCGAGTACATCATTGTACTCAGACTGGCTTTTCATGTGGCCAGACTTTGAGAGGATCCATCTCCTACCATAGCGTGGAGATCGAGCAGGAGCGTGCTAGGATCAGTAGCCCAGCCAGATGCCTGTGGAATGGAGCCGCACCAAGACGTTGCCGTATCTTTGTCTTCCGCTGCCAGTTAAAAACTCTGTCCCGCGCCACACTTGGCTATGATAAATCTTCATGCCTTGATGGCCCTGTAAACCATTGTAGCCCTTTGGGCCTGATTGTTTATTGATATTTTCGCTATGTGCATTGTCGTAACGTGCGTCCAGATTCCTGGGCTGGCGCACGGGGCGACCACCTCTCTGGCGATATGTGTCAGAGGGGGGTGCCACAGCGCATGGTATCAGAGCACCAGGCTGGCTGTAGACTACCCTAGCAATGGAAAGCCCCGCCTTACTTTTGCCCGACAATGACCCGATGGATTTAACCCATTCCTGCTAACCGGCAAGGCCGGTGTTGGTCAAACAGTATGGTGCAGTAGGACCTGTCCCAATCTTCCCAACAAGACGAGCCGTTTTCACTACAGGAAAGCATTATAGGGAGGTTGCCTGTCTGTGGCGCACCCTTAATCCATGCGCCACAAAAAATAATTCTGTGGCGCATGGCTGTTGATGCGCCACAGAAATTTGAACATTCTGTGGCGCATCATTAGCACATGCGCCACAGAATATCAACTTTCTGTGGCGCACGGCACGCCATGCGCCACAGAAAGGTAGAATTCTGTGGCGCACCACTCTTCATGCGCCACAGAATATGCGTGGGCCCCACCTTCAATCAGCGGGCCGTGGTCCATCTCGGCCTTTTCTGTGGCGCACCGTGGCTGGTGCGCCACAGAAATTCATCTTTCTGTGGCGCATGGATAAGGATGCGCCACAGAAAGTTGAATTTCTGTGGCGCACCAGCCAAGGTGCGCCACAGAATAGCTACTTTCTGTGGCGCATCAGGGCCCGTGCGCCACAGAATGTGGACGCCCAGATCTACAAAAAGGTGGTAGACCACCTTTCCCCATGTGACCCCCTCCTTCTTCCTAGCTCCCATCTTACTAACCCGAGCTCCTTCTCTCTCCCATGCCATTTTGACCATCCTATTCTCCATTATTTGTTATTAAACCTACCACAATTTGATATATAATTGGTGAGGGCTTGGGGAGAGTCTCCATATATATTCTCCTCCTCTCTTTTTGTCCACTATTTTCTCTCCATCACCACACACTCTCTCTCATCGATCACGGTCACGTCTCGGCAACGGATCTAGATCTACAAGGTGGGTATTGGTGTATGGATGTTTGTTGAAGGCATGAGAAACTTGTCGGCGGGCGATTTACACGTATATGCATGAAACTTGTGTGTGTGGTTTGATTGAATCTTTGCATGTTGTAGCTTGCGCCGGCGTGGTGCATGGATGTTTGCCGAAATGTTGATTCATTTCCATTTCGGTGAATTTTTGCACCACCCATATGTCCTACTTTTAGGGGAAGTCATGCCGAATTTTTCCGTCGAACATTTCCGACTTCCCGCATGAGAAGCTTGTATGTGTGTGAGCATGTTGCGATTACTTAATTCTAATTAATAACACATACTCTGTATGTATACCGCGTAGGCGACCATGGTCATCAAGATGAGCTCGGGTCGAATCGACAACTACAAGGAAGAAGCGAAGGCGGAAATGAGACGGTGCAACGGGCGCCAGATACGATGTCCGTGTCGAAGTTGCAAACTTGTGAGATGGATCGACCCTGATTCCGGACAATTGGAGGAACACCTGCTCAGGCGCGGTTTCATGGAAGGCTTCAACCAAGCGCCGACAGCAAATGCTGCGCCTGAAGACGAGGGCGGGCAAGATGATCGTGACGACGGAGATGCCGACATACATGGTCATGATTGTGGTGGAGAAGACGTTGACACGCCGCAGAGCTCGCTAATGTCGGCCTTGATGGATTCTCATGTTCAAGAACTCCTCCTGAAGAACGCGAACACCGATAGAGAGAAAGCCAAGCTGGCGCAAATGGAGATAGACGGGAATACTCCGTTGTATCCTGGGTGTCGGCCACAGGATACGCGCTTGCAAGTAACGCTTGATGCTCTGGAGATGAAGTCGGAGAACAAATGGACCGATGCGAGCTTCAACAAGAACATGCAATTCTTCCACGAGCGTCTTCCCGAGGGGAACACATTGCCAACTAGTATCGAGGAGGCCAAGAAAGTCGTTTGCCCTCTTGACCTACCGCACGTTAAATACCACGCCTGCGTCAATGATTGCGCAATTTATCGGGGCGAGTACGAGGACCGAACCACATGTCCGGTGTGCGGCCAAGGACGATACAAGAGCCGTGGGAAGAAAGTTCCTCAAAAAGTGGTATGGTATTTTTATATCACTCCCCGTCTGCAGCGGTACTTCGTGGACCCTAAGGAAGCAAAGCTCATGCAATGGCACGCGGAAAGGGAGAAGCCCGAAGAAGATCCGGAAAAGGGCAGGATCCTTACACACCCTTCAGACGCTAGCCAGTGGCAAGAGTTGGACGCCGTCGCCAATTTCGGAGGCGATGCAAGGAACGTCAGGCTCGGTATGAGCACCGATGGACTCAATCCGTTCGGTAACCAGAGTAGCACGCATAGCACCTGGCCCGTGTTTGTATGGCCTTACAACCTTCCCCCGTGGTTGTGCACGAAGCAAAGGTATATACACATGAGTATTCTCATTCAGGGGCCGAAACAAGCAGGTGTCCACATACATACGTATCTCGCGCTGTTGAAAGAGGAGTTAGCCACGTTGTGGGCGACGCCAGTCCGTACGTGGGATGCCCACACTGGAGATTATTTCCCCATGAGAGCCGCGTTGCTCACGACGGTGCAGGACTATCCTGGTTGCGCATATGTATCTGGCCAGGTAGGCCACGGATTCTGCGCATGTGTCAGGTGCATGGATAGGACCCCGCATCTCCAGCTACCAAGGAATCCCGGGTCTTCGAAAACTGTGTACCCAGGGGCTCGAAGGTGGCTTCGCATGGATCACCCGTGGAGAAAACGCGGTGACCTGTTCAATGGTAAGGAGGAGCTCGATGGAGCCCCGAGCCCAAGGAGCGGCACAGAAATCGACGAGCTGTTGAGAAATTGGGAGGAGTGCCCCGCGCCGGGAAAGAAACGACCGAAGGTAGATCCGCTGCTGGGTGTATGGAAAGCGAGGTCTGTTTTCCACGACTTGCCGTATTGGAAGGTCCTCAAGACGCCACATAGCCTCGATATGATGCACATTACGAAGAATGTCACCGAGAGTCTGCTTGGCACTCTTTCCAACATGCCGGAAAAGACCAAGGATGGGACGAAAGCAAGATACGATCTGAAATGCCTTGGTGTCAGGAAAGATCTTCAGGCCCCCGATAGTGATGACGACGATGGTGATGATGATCAGACTGAAGGGACTCAAGGTCACCGCAAAAGGCTAAAGAGGAACACGGTGGTGCTTCCCGCTACATGCTTCACTATGAGTCTGGAGGAGCTCGAGCAGTTTTACAGGTGTCTTGTAGGAGTCAAATTTCCTCATGGTTACGCGGGGAAGATAAGCAGATATATGGACGCAACGAAGAAGAGGTTTACCGGGATGAAGTCTCACGATTGTCACGTGCTGATGACGCAGATACTTCCCGTTGCGATTCGAGGGATAATGGACGAGCATGTCCGTGATACGCTGCTTGCTCTTTGCAACTTTTTCGACGTCATCAACAGGAAGACGATCGGCGTGAGGCAGCTCGACCGGCTACAGGAAGAGATCGTGCTGATACTATGCGAGCTCGAGATTTACTTTCCGCCCTCATTCTTCGATATCTGCGTGCATCTCCTTCTGCATGTCGTTGATGACATCAGGCAGCTCGGGCCAACGTTCATGCACTATATGATGCCATTCGAAAGGATGAACGGTGTCATGAAAGGATACGTCCGCAACAGGTCCCATCCAGACGCAAGCATAGCCAAGGGCTTTCTAACCTACGAGTGCATCTCCTTCTGCCAGAATTATCTAAGCACCGAGAACCAGGATGTTGGTCTGCCCACGAGGAAACACTTCGGCAGGCTCAATGGATATGGTCACCGAGAGGGCAGCAGCACAACCTTTGTCAGCATGCAGGGTCAAAAGGACGACTTTGACAGGGCTCACCGGGTCGCGCTACAACACTTACAGTTGATCGAAACTTGGGTGGAACAGCACAAATGCTTACTCGAGCAACATTACATCAAACTGGGCCGACCGAGGAAGAAGGGAGACGTAACCAGAGCGCACAACTCTACCTTCACGCGTTGGTTCAAGCAAAAGCAACTGGAGCTAGCAAAGAAGAAAGCACCATCTACGGAAGATGAAAGACTCATATTCTCCTTATCACTGGGTCCATCGCACAACGTAAAGACCTATCAGGCGTACGACATCAACGGCTACAGATTCTACACCGAGGAAAAGGACAACAAGTCAGAATATCAAAACTCAGGAGTAACTATGCTATCCTACGGCGATGAGGAGGCTACTGTCAAGGAAAGATACTTCGGAAGGATTGAGGACATATGGGAGCTCAACTACTGTGGAGAGTTGGTGCCAATGTTCCGTGTAAGATGGGCCAAGGACGTCGTCAAAGAAGGCCGGTATTTCACCACCATGGTAATACCCGATGCCAAATCGAAGAACGCCTCCGCGAAAAATGAGCCATGGGTACTCGCTAGCCAAGTCGAGCAATGCTTTTTCATTACCGACCCGTCAAAGCCTAGCCGTGTTGTCGTGAGGAGGGGCAAGAGGAGCATCATCGGAATGGAAGGAGGCGCCACCGAGCAAGACTTGGACAACGAGCCAAAGATCGAGGAGGAATTCGACAAGTTCTTCGACATGCCTACTAGTAGTACACAAAGAAGGAAGACCTCCCTACCTACCAAAGGTTGTCCGTTCACGCGAAGAAATCTCAAGGTCACCGGCCTAAAGTTTTCAACCGCGAAGAAGGGAAAGAAGAGAATCTAGCTCGCGGAACCAATGCAAAACTCAAATCCAACTCATAACAGACATTGTATTTTGTAACCAAACTTAACCAACAATATTTCAAAGGAAAAAAAAAGAAAAAGAGACAATGAATATGTGTGAGACAATATGCAAGCATAAGAGACATTGTGTGTATTTTGTAACCAATGAATATGTGTGTGTGTATTTTAACCAAAAATATTTTCAAAGAAATAATTAAAGAAAAAAGGATACAGCACAGTACAGTTTCTGTCAAGATACAGCACTGTTTAGGCGTTGTAATTCTGTGGCGCACCGCTGATGGGGTGCGCCACAGAATCTCACATTTCTGTGGCGCACCTCCCAGGACATGCGCCACAGAAATGTAAGATTCTGTGGCGCACCCCTCCCGCGGTGCGCCACAGAAATCTGGAGCCGCCACTTACATGTGGGCCAGCCCCGCGCTGCGCCGTTTCATTCCCAAATTTCTAACTTCCCGCGCCCTTTCTCTCTCCCTCGCCGACGATCGACGCACCCCTCGCCGCCGCACCCCTCGCCGCCGGCAGCCTCGACGCCGGCACCGCGACGTCCACCCAGGTGCGCCCTCCTCCCTCCTCCCTCCTCTCTCCTCTCTCTCCCTCCTCCCTCCTCCCTCCTCCCTCCTCTCTCTCTCCCTCCTCCCTCCTCCTCCGAGCCCTCTCCACCGACGCCACCACCGATCGACGCCGGCACCCAGGTGCCATCTTCCTCCCTCCTCCCTCCTCTCTCCTCTCTCTCCCTCCTCCCTCCTCTCTCTCCCTGCCATCTTCCTCCTCCTCCCTCCCCTCTCCACCGAACTGTGCACACTAGGTGCTTGTGGAAATGCCTCTTCAAATTTTTGAATACAACAAGGCACCCAAATGATGTCTAGTAGATTCAGGATGAAAAGTTGGGTCTAGGGAAAGTGGTCTCACATTTTTCTGAATTTATTTGGCCTTATTTTAATTGAATTTGCAAAATGTCCAGAACTGAAGTTTTGAAATAACTCCAAATTTTTGAATACAACAAGGCACCCAAATGATGTCTAGTAGATTCAGGATGAAAAGTTGGGTCTAGGGAAAGTGGTCTCACATTTTTCTGAATTTATTTGGCCTTATTTTAATTGAATTTGCAAAACGTCCAGAACTGAACTTTTGAAATAACTCTAAATTTTTGAACATAACTTGATGAGGTTTTTGCACAGGTAGGTCCTATATGACCATAGGCAGTTCAGGGAATTTTCTCCAATTTTTCAGAAAAACTTTTATTCACTAAATAGTTTAAGATTCATTTCTACCCTTTTTGAAAAGAAACAGTATAGATTAGGCCCCTTTGCATGCAAATTGTGGAAACTCTGCTCAACCAAACTTTGTAAACTTCATATCATTAGAAAGAGCTAAACCTATAGATTCATAGGCATGAATTGTTTGTCCAAATTGAACATTATAGCAGACTAAATCATGTAGGCAAAGTTGCTATGTTTTATCTGTTTTCTGAAAAACCTGAAAAAACTGCTAAGTCTGAAGAACAGTGTAGATTAGGCCCCTTTGCATGCAAATTGTGGAAAATCTGCTCAACCAAAATTTGTAAACTTCATATCATTAGAAAGAGCTAAACCTATAGATTCATAGGCATGAATTGTTTGTCCAAATTGAACACTATAGCAGACTAAATCATGTAGGCAAAATTGCTATGTTTTATCTGTTTTCTGAAAAACCTGAAAAAACTGCTAAGTCTGAAGAACAGTGTAGATTACCCCACTTTGCATGCAAATTATGGAAAATCTGCTCAACCAAAATTTGTAAACTTCATATCATTAGAAAGAGCTAAACCTATAGATTCATAGGCATCAATTGTTTGTCCAAATTAAACAATATAACAGACTAGATCATGTAGGCAAATTTGCTATGTTTTATCTGTTTTCTGAAAAACCTGAAAAAACTGCTAAGTCTGAAAAACAGTGTAGAGTAGCCCACTTTGCATGCAAATTGTGGGAAATCTGCTCCACCAAAATTTGTAAATTTCATATCATTAGAAAGAGCTAAACCTATAGATTCATAAGCATTATTTGTTTGTCCAAATTAAACACTATAGGAGACTAAATCATGTAGGCAAATTTGCTATGTTTTATCTGTTTTAAACTCTTAATAACCTAAATTCTGTTTTATCATGTAGGCAGCCCGCCGCCACCGCCGCCACCGGAGGAGCTCATCGACAAGTGGTGAGAAATATGTGTTGATGAATATATGTGTGTCCACGACCATCGTGTCGTTGTTGTTTGTGGTCCGACCATCGTGTCGTCGAGATGTTGATACTATTTCAGAGATGCTTGTGCAGGTACCCCGTGAGGCCCTTGAGATTGCCGGAACGTCGATTAACTTCCGTTCCGGCAAATTCGGGTACTCCATATGTCCCTTTTTTAGCAAAGGTCATGCCGAAATTTTTCGTGAATTTTGGCATGACTTTGCTAAAAAAAAGGGACATATGGGGTATTGCGACTAAGGCATGGGCCGGGGTATCTTAGTACTAAACTAAGTGATGTTTTTCTTATATTTTGTTGTACTAACTTTTGCCTCTTTTTAATGAAGTGCAAACATGTCGGCCGACGCGCCCGGCCCTTCTAAGCACATGAGCGTCGAATTAGAAGAAGCACGAGAAAAGAACAAGGCGTTCTGGGACGTGTGGCCGGAGATGGGGGATGCGGAGGCCGCCGAACTGGCTCGTGACGGCGATGGTGACTTCCAATTAGAAGAGATGGAGATGGAGGATGCGGAGGACACCGACGGAGATGGGGACGCAACCACCACCACCGATGGCGGCGACCACATGGATGTCGGGGGTGACGACCACACGGATGCCGGTGGTGGTAACACGACCGCTAAGAAGCTTAAGAAGCAGAGGAAGGAGCGGACACCGCAAGCGGTCGGCACCGTCACCGACACGTTCACTAAGGTCTCCAAAAGTGGCCAACCCCAGGAGCCATGGGGCGTCGCAAAAGGGTACGGAATGCAACTAGGGTGCATCCTCCGGGAAACCGTGTCGATCAACACGTATGACCTCAGGAGCGCGGAGAATGAGGCTTTGCGCACACAACTCCTCAAGAGGCTCCACGAACGATACATTTTCCCGGACGATGGAAACAAAAGGGTGGACAGCTTCGCCATCACGAAGATGAACAATTGTTTGACCAGCTGGAGAGGCCGGGTGAAGGCGAAGATTGAAAAGGGTCTTAGCTGGGAAGAGATCAGTGCCAAAGAGCCGTACATCGACATAGAAGAGTTCGAGGCATTGAAGTTGTCCTTGGCATCTCCGGAGGCTGAAAAATGGACCGAGTGGGGGAAGCAAATGCGGGCAATGAACTTAGGCAACCACCATTTGGGAAGCGGCGGTTACATAGGAAAAAAGCCTGTTTGGGACAAGGAGGATGCCGAGGTTGCGAGACTTGGGAAAGAGAACCCTTGGCATAAAATCACGGACGAGCAAGTTAGGAACTTTGTTCGGTCCCGCTACTATCTGAAGCCGGGGACTGGGGAATTTGTTACCGACTACAAAGATGTGCTGGATTTCGAGAAAGTTCTGGTAAGGAACTTAATTACCGCGGATATCTCAAAGTCCATTTTCGTTGATTTCTATACATGGGTTCACGTTTATTTGCTTTGTCCGCAGGAGGCTGAGTTGAAGGCTGAGGCTGAGGCCGGCCCGTCGTCCCAGGAGGCAGCCGGCCCGTGGGACACGACTTTCAACCGGGCGATGAACGTTTACAAGGGGAGGGACAAGTCAAAGCCTCCGACGTCAGCAGGCCGTGTGACCGGCTTTGGTACGTCGATGAAGTTCATCGAGTACTACAGCACGGACACCGACACGAAAAGGGAGAGGAGGAAGCCGTCTAAAGATAAAGCCGAGGTTCTCGAGCTAAGGAAGAAGCTGGAGACACTACAGAAAGAAAAGGTGGACTCCAGCATGGTGGACAAGCTAGTGGCCGAGAAGCTGGAGGAGAGGCTCCGGACTTTCTTACCCCCTGGATTGTATGAGGGATTAGCTGCTTGGCAAGCGAGAGGTCAACAGGGGCCGATACACTTGCCCAGCTTCGACGGCAGCACCTCCAGCAATAACGTGTCGCCGGTCCTGCTGCCCCCTGTCGTGTCGCCGGTCCTGGTGACCCCACCGGTGCCCCCCCGGCAGGAGAATAATGACAATGCGCACGAGCGCCCGGACAATGATAGGCCGGCCGCCGGCACCGGCGCCCTTGTCTCGACATTAGCCGAGCTCAACGCCATCGACAAGGTAACTAATTAGTTAGTCCGCGACATCTTTTATGACTACATATGCCTTTGATGACTGTCATATCTCATGCATGCATGGTGCCCAACATGTGTTGACTCACAGGACACGCCTTGCATACTCCTGCATAGGGTGGGGGCCGGCGGAGAGTTGAAGGAAGTCGCGTTGGCCAAGATAGTACAACCTCTGACCCGCGATATACACAACACTCGAATGAGTGAGGCCGTGATGAAAGTCAATGTCACGGAGGTACTGCCTGAGTTCCGTGACATCGACCCCCCCACGCAACCTCCGGGAGCTGAGAAACACATGAAGCTTGGCGAATGCGGAAAGTGGATGATGGAATGGCCGAAGACCCAGATTCGTCTTGGGGATGTTATTCATGGGGTCGGTCGCACCGGCGGCGCCACCTCGAGGCCTCGGCTCCCGCTCGTTCGGCCCCCGTCGAGGCGGCCGCAAAAAACTATTGCGGAGGAACCGGCACCACAAGTAGCCGTCGCCACCACCCAGAAGGAACCGCCGGTCGCCGCCCCCACCGGCCGGAAGCTACCGCCGGTCGCCGCCACCACCGGCCGGAAGCTACCGCCGGTCGCAGCCACCACCGGCAGGAAGCTACCACCGGTCGTCGCCGCCACCAACCGCCACAAACAGTTGTTGGGAACGTCTTCACCGGTTAGTTCTGACTTTCCGAATTCCCCGACTTTCCGACTTTCCCGACTAACGGATGTGCTATCGTTCATGTTTAGGACAAAGCCGTTGCACCTGAACTTGGTGGCAACGAGGATGATGATAATGATGTCAACCTCGATGACTACATCAACACTGGCGCCTGCAGGGATGATATGTACATGCCTCATGTGGATGAAGAACCCTTCCGCGACCACCGCGGTCAAGCTGCTCGTCCCACTTCATGCACACAACGCCTGGCCTTCACGCCTCCGGATGCCGGCGATCATCAAGCTCCCCCGGGTAACGTTTTCAGCCCTAACACTCTGATGGAAACTGTTAAAGCGGGGTTCACTGCACCCCCACAATCCCCAGAGAAGAACAAGATCAAGAAGCATAGGAAGAGAAAAGGAGCCTCCACCTCTGCGAGCCAGCCAGCTCCTAAGATCCGGGGTCTTGAAGACACGATTCCACCCCGTGCGGATGGCTTCCCCCGAGTTCATGTAGCTGGTGAACCTATCTTGTCTGGGGACTTGCTCCGCCTCGCAGAAGGACCCATGGTTGCTTTGCAGCAAAGTATCTTGTATCTGGAGGAGCAGCTTCTTAAAGAAAAGCATCCGAGTTACCCGGCGTTCGCGGTCCACGTGCCAAAGGAGCTGGTGGACTTCGTCCAGGAAGACCCTGCGGATGTGTTCTTCATCGCGTACGAGGACGTCTTCAAACTCTTTCACACTCAACGGCTGGACTATAACATGGTCCGTCTATATGCGCTCGATATGGCGATGAAGATCAGGAGAGATGCGACCCCGTACGTCGCGATAGTGGATCCTTACTACATGCGCGACAGCCATCTGGAGGAAGGGTCAAAGACAAGGGAAACGGCCAAGGAGTACCTCGTAAGGGTCATGCTGGCCAACAAGAGGAAGACCACCCTTCTTCTGCCTTTCTTTTTCGAGTAAGTACACATCCGCTCGCCACCGTCGTATCTTATGCCTTCTTGTACATTTCTTCCATCGCTGATCCTTTGTCCAACATTCCGTTTCAATTGTGTTGAGCAGGGACAAGTACTGCGCACTCATCTCCGTAGCCCCGAGGTGGTCCATTGCCACTTATTTGGACTCGGGGAATAAATCCACGCCGAGACGATACACCAGAATAAAGGGTGTTCTGGATGACGCTCTCGAGGCCTATGCCCAAAAGGGCGGCCCATTCCATAAGAAGTCGGAATTTTTCACGGATGAAAACACACACAAGTTTCAGCATGGGAGCGGATTCCATTGCATCAAGCAACTGGATGGCAGCGTGAAGGAGGCCTACTACGCCCTCCATCACCTTAAAGGAATTGTCCGGGATTGCGAGAAAACGAAGTTTCCATCGGGTCTCGCAGAATACACCAAATCAGAGGATGCTCTCACCGATGCTGATTACAGAGCAGACTTCCATCGCATCCAGCTGCAGTTGACAACGATCATCCTCGAAGATGTCCTTCACAGATCAGGGGCCTACCACCACCACAGAGGTATTATATATAGAAGTGCATGCGTAGGGTTATCTATTATATATATGCTATGCTATGAAACCCAAATAGGATAGCCATATGATTGTCTTGCCTCTCTACTTAGATGAATAAATTATACTCTATTTTATATCACTAACCTATATATATATCCCAATTTATCTTCAGTGTTGTCTCAGAGGAGTATCGAAGAACGACTAGAGGCACAGTATGACACCAGGGAGTGGAGGACGAAACAAGGCTTTCTACCGTTGCCGGAGCCGCGAAAGTAGAGGACTCCATGATTATGCATGCTCCCGGATCATAGTTAGGCGGCGAACACTTGATTTGTAATGTGTATATAGTGTGAAATGTTGAACTTTTGGTTGTATATACATGACTAGCTAATTGTGTTTACATTCGGCACTTTTGTGACTATGTGTATATATATATGTATCTCGATCGGGCCACTAATTAAGTAATATATATGTGTGATGACATATTGATTAATATCATTGTCTGTTTATATACCTGTCAAATATACCTGTATTTTCTGTATAAACCTGTATAAATACTGTATATACGTGTATTTATACAGCAAAATAAAAAAATACAGTTTTTCTGGTTAACACTTCTGTGGCGCACCTTTTTTAGTTTCTGTGGCGCACCACTTTCTGTGGCGCACCAAGGGCAGTGCGCCACAGAAAGCCTCTCCATAGGGTCCTGGCGACCTATTTCTGTGGCGCACAGACAAGGGGTGCGCCACAGAAAGTTGATATTTCTGTGGCGCATATTCCTGGTGCGCCACAGAAAATATTTTTGTGGCGAGAATTCTGTGGCGCACCAGGCTAGCCCACAGATGCGCCACAGATAACCCAAATGGTGCGCCACAGATAGCCTATTCTGTGGTAGTGAGGCCGGCTCCCTCCAAATTCTCAAGCATGACAAGCCATCCTCTTCTAGTGCTCCCTCACGTGTCCCTTTTGCATCAAGTGAAGAAGAGGAAGAAGATGTGGCACCCGTTCGTAGGAGGAGTAAGAATGCCGACCCTCCCTCATGGGCTAGCAAGGGCAAAGATGATGTGCAAAAGAGAGTACAAAAGCTTAGTTGGTTTGAAAGAGTGATGCTCCACATGAATGTGTGCATCCACAAGGAAAATTACCAAGCTCACAAGGAGAGGAAGTTGATCATCTCAAATCAAAGGAAGTTGTACAAGGAGTTGGAGAAAAAGAGGGACAAGACTCCTCCTCCCCCTCCTCCTCCTCCTCCTAGAATTGGCAAGGACACGGATAGTGAGTCTCCCAAATCCACCGAGAGTGAGAAGACAATTAGCTATGATGCTTGGAATGCAAAGCAATTCACTTGGTCCGATTTTGATTTTGAGGAAGTGTCCTCTATGCCTTCTTCCTCGCGCAACACCGGCAAGGCTCCAATGCCTCAAAGGGAGATTGAAGATCAAGATGCTAGTGGCTCAGAGTATGAGGATGATGATGACACCGACGAGGACTCCGAGTGATCTCTATGGGACCGTTAGCATCGCCTTTCTTCCTTTTTGGTGTCTCGATGCCAAAGGGGGAGAAATGGTTCTAGTAGGCTATCCGTGGGATTTGCATGGGTCGGGCACAAGCATTTGCTTTTATCATTCCTTGAGAGCTTGTGTCCCTTTATTATTCGTGTGTTGAACTTGGTGTTGAACTCTATTTGCTATTTGCTACTTTTATGTGAGATGTGGATCTAGTTGTCGTTTTATTCTTGAGACATGGTATCGGTAATTATCTATTGGTTGAGTTATTGTGGTGTGAGATGTGTTTTGGAATCATCTTTTATTCTCACACATAAGGTATGGTAGTCAACCCTCTATATCATGTCTTTGGTTTGCAAATGTTTGTGTTTTTTATATATCATGTCTTAATTTAGTTGTGGCATCCTCCCCTATATGTGGGTTTCCTCTCATTTGTGTAACTTGTCTATATGCACACATTTAGGGGGAGATGCTATTTGTCACATGATATGATCTATTTATTTTGCAAATCCTAGTGTTGTCATCTAACACCAAAAAGGGGGAGATTGAAAGAACATTTCCTAACTCCTATTAGTTTTTTGTGTTAGTTAACAACACTAATGATTATCTAATATGATGCTAAGTGTTGCAGGATTATTGACATATTTTTCCCCTAGCATCATTCACCAAAAAGTGAAGAAATGGCAAAGTTTTCTTGCTGCAGGAAATCTCCTGACCGGAGTCTCCGGTCCCTGGGTTTTCCTGCCCTTCGCCAATTTCTGTGGTGCGTGTCTGTCCGGAGGGTGCCCGGAGTCTCCGGGGAGGCCGGAGTGTCCGGCCTGTCCCGCGTCTTCGACAAGTTCCCGCCCGGGTGCGGAGTTTCCGGCCAGCACCGGAGTCTCCGGTCCCCCAGACCGGAGTCTCCGGCCCTTCTATCAAGCGAGCAAAGTGTGGGGAGCCTCTGGTGCCAGTCCGAAGGAACCCCGAAAGGAGAACTGAGTCTCCGGCCTACACCGGAGTCTCCGGTATAAGTGACCTCCAACGGTCAGAAACTTCAGAGGGGTATAAATACCCCTCCACCTACCTCAGACCAGCTAGCTCGTCCAGCATTTATGAAACCTAATATTTGAGAGCTCAAAATCGCAAGATCTCCCAATTCCTCCGTCCAAACTCATTGATCTTCGGAGGATTGAAGGAGAAGACCCGGATCTACATCTTCACCATGCCGTTCTTCATTTCCCCCTCATCCACTTGAGGATTCTTGTTTCTAGGGTTAGCTTTGTGTTACCCTAGATTCTTGTGCTCATTTGTTGTTGTATTTGTGACAGTGTTGTTGATTTGGGAGCCCCCAATTCAGTTGTGGGTGTGTGCCCCAAGAACCGTGTAAGGGCTCCGGATTCCGCCTTGAAGGACTCCGATAGTGGAAGGTGAACCAAGCCTTTGTGGCGAAGTTCATCGGAGAATAGGGTGAGACCTTCGTGGCGTTGAGTAGGCCTTTGTGGCGAACTCACACCCCTCCAACGAGACGTACTCCCTTAACAAGGAGGAACTCGGGAATACACCCTTGTCTCCGCGTGCTTTCCCTTTCGGTTACCTCTTTCCCTTTGTAGCCTTTACTTGTATCGTTAATTGCCTAGTTGTTTAGTTTGCTTCTCATATAGGTAATTTCACCGTAGTTGCATATCTAGATAATTTACCTTTGTGTTAAGCCTTAAATTGAAAAATATTAAAAATTGGTGTAGCACCTATTCACCCCCCCTCTAGGTGCCCATTCGATCCATTCACTCTAATGATTCTTGCCCAAACTTAGGGATTCAAGAGAGGAGATCTAGATCTACCTTTCCACCAATCAAAATCTCCTCTAAGTGAGGGGAACCTTGTGGATCTAGATTTGGGGTTGCTTTGTGTTCATCCCCTTTGTTCTTCCTCTCTTATTCCCTCCATAGCATTAGTTGCTTTGGTTGGAATTTGAGAGTGAAGGATTTGACCACTTAGTGTGTTCTTGCCTTTTGCATTTGTTGCATCGGGTTGCTCTCCCTACGGTGATACGTGAAGATCGACGTTGAGAAGCTTGTTACTCTTGGGTGCATTGTGTTCCCAAGAGCTTTGTGCCTCTTGGGTGCATTGTGTACCCTAGACGGTTGGAGGTGCCGCAAAGACTTCGAGTTGTGAAGCTTCGGCACGAATTTGGGAGCCCCCAATTGATTTGTGGGTGTGTGCCCCAAGGAAGTTGTAAAAGGGCTCCGGAATCCGCCTCGAAGGATTCCGATAGTGGAAGGTGAACCAATCCCTTGGGTGAGGTTCATCGGAGAATAGGGTGAGGCCTTTGTGGCATCTTGAGTAGGCCTTTTGTGGCTAGATCACACCCCTCCAATGAGACATACTCCCTTAACAAGAGGAACTCGGGAATACATCCTCGTCTGTGCGTGCCTCGGTTATTTCTATACCCGAGCTTTACTTATGCAATTTACATCGTGATAGCCTTCATGCTTAAAGTTCATATCTTGCTATCACCTTGTTGCTTGAATTGCTTAGCATAAGTTGTTGGTGCACATAGGTGAGCCTAGTAATTAGGTTGTTGGCTTGTTAATTTAAACACATAGTTTTATTCCTCAATTTTCAAGCCCCTAATTAGAAAAAGTTTTAATCGCCTATTCACCCCCCCTCTAGGCGAGATCTCGGGCATAGCTTGTTCTTTCAGTATGTGGCCCATGGTTTTGGAAGGTTGGTGGTGTTGTGTGCGGTGTAGGCTAGTGTGTTGTGTGTGTTGTAGAGTCGGTCATCGTAACTTTGTAAATAATCTTGCTAAGAATTTTTTTACCATTGGTTTCACGTGATGTCTTCTATTGTTAACTTTCGTTTAACTATTTGAACATCGCCTATTCACCCCAACTAGTCGATATAGGTGGTCTTTCACTTGCAAAAGAGAGGATGGGTGTGAGGGACGGCACTCCACTCTTGGAAATCGACCCACTTCGACAACATGTTGTCTTCATCGAGAACGAAAACCTTAACTTGGTTTTTTATGTTCAATCGAGATAAAAAACTGGCATATCTGCAGAATCACCCGGAAGAGGATGTTGCGATCCATGTGACGATATGAGCGAGCAATGTCAAAGATCTCGAGCCTGTTGTGTGCCGAAACGAGAGAAAATTTTGCGTTGTGAGCCGGTGATATGGTTGCACACCTTTCTGTTTCGAGTCGTCTTCGCAAACCCCTATCAGAAAATTGTATCCTTTCCGGACATTAGTATTAAGTACGATTTTATTTCTTGAAATGGAACCGGGAAGAAAATTCATGTTTCCTTTTTTTATAACTCTACTCCTGACCCCTTGGGTTTCTAGAGAGAAAAAAAACGGTTGTGTGCTTACCTTGGATTGGGCTTGCAAAGAAAGTAAACATTACTACATCTCAGCGGGCCCTCTTGGGAGAGGCCAACTACCAACTAATAGTTGCTAGGTTTGAGATAGCCCGAGTTCTTTCATGATTTTCTCTCTGTCCATTTCGCTGCTATGTGATGGCCGGCTGGCAGTGGCGGAGCCAGAAATTTTTCGGAGGGTGTGCTATGCTCAAAAAAATTTGACAGCAAATGAAAATTTAGTCCTAAAAAAGCTTCTTTGTAGGATGTGTGTATTTTCAGCTGAATATACGATATGATCTCTAGTAATTCTCCAGGATTCAGGGTGGGCCATGGACCACCTTGGCTACCCTCTCTGCCGAAAATGAGCATTGAGATTTTTTTTAAAAAAATGACAAATCTAACACATGAGTAGTGTCGGTTTTTGTTTTTATCTTTTTGTGACTCTAATGACACGTTAGACTCGTCTTATTTGATTCTCAGTGCTTATTTTGAATTTGAATATGAAAACTCTGAAGGTTGTAGACACATATATGTTATGAACGCTCACAATAGTATGAAGGGCGTAGTGCTAGATATTCTCTCAGTCACTACGCAACTATACGTGCTGGCTGGCGTATGCGCTCTGCCGAGCAACTTGTTTTTGTTTTCCTCTTGTGACATGGCGTGTCCTCGCTGTAACTTGAGGCTGCCACGTGACGCGATTCTAAAACAGACAGGGCGGCGGCAGCTCAGCCTCGTGTTGCAACGGCTTCTCCCTTATTATTGGTTGATGATGTGAACGGGACAGTTTCGCACGATCGACAATTTCTGGTGGTTGGGATCGATTCTTATGTTTAATTAATGGTTTTGTATTCGACATGAGCGCACGGGCGGAGCTGTCATGTATGTCCACGGGGATACATAAATATACCGGAGTTGACATTCGACGCCGGTACCGGTAGGGCGATGTAGTAGACGGAGATTCGCATATTCAACTTTGGTTTCCAAACCTTTTGCCTCGCATATCAAAAAACCTACAAATTCAGTTTCACTGATGAGGCTGCGCACGGGGGCGGAGAAGCCGAGTACTATCACAACAAGAGGAGAGAAGATTTGATGTTGCGAATCCAGAAGATGGCCTCATGTTTTTTCTTTCATCTAGTATTTTTTTTTGAACCTATACATGTAGATGTGTTCTACAAATATGTAGGTTTTTGTTAAGTTGTACGTTAAATTATAGCTTACACACACAAAAAAAAAAAAATACTCGTGGGTAAAAAAAATGGCAAAAGTTAATCCTATTTTGCTCCACATATTTTTTCCTATGCTATCTTGATAGAAAGATATTTACCGTACATCTATATATATACTACTTCCTCCGTCCTGAAAAAGATGTCATGGATTTCTCCATTCATGAATGTATCAATATGAAAAACATGTCTAAATATACTCATGGATGGAAAAAGTTGTGACATACTTTTTGGGACGGAGGGAGTACATGTAATAGATAGTAAAACAATCAGCGGTGTATTTTTGACCTGTTAGAGAAGAACAATTATTTGTCGAATAGACGGAAGAATTTGACCCAGTCTAGCTACCACCGAAATTAGCACAACAGCTTGAGTAACGACGATTTCTTCCAAACTAATTAAGCTTGGCTCCATTTCGTTTAATGGTTTTTTATTCGACATGAGCGCACGGGCGGAGCTGTCATGTATGTCCATGGAGATACATACCGGACCCATGCAGTTGACATTCGGCTCCCTAGGGTGACGTAGATAGAGATTCGCATATCCTCAACCTGCAAATCTGGTTTCAAAATATTTTGCCTTGTTTCGAAAAAAAAAAGAAAAAACCATGGCAGGGCTATCTGTTGATTTGGGTTGTGAAAGGTCAATAAAAAAATCGCTGATGGAACATCGACTTGGGGACGCACCCCAAACAGGGCATCATCGGTGTTGTTGCCCGGCCCATGGGTGGAGTCGGTGCTGTCAAAGCCGATCGTGGAGGAGCTGGACGCCCCCCCGCGCGCGGATGCAGGATCACAAAGCGAAGCGGTTTCGTAGCCCGCTCCCCAATGAAGCCGTGCATGGTCGTCGGGATGAAGTCTTCGAGGGTTGTTTGACGAGTTTGATGACCCGATATCAATTACATCAATTTTACAATGAATGCTTAAATCGCCGGTTATGGGGTCATCATCCATCACAAACATACAATTAATTATGTCGAGTGGGAAGGCTTTAACCTAGTCTATCGTGTATTGGTCCCCGACGAGAGAAATATTCATTTCGTGAAGCCAGAAGATGACCTCATTTTTTCTTTTCATCCTTTTTAAGCCCATGCATGTAGATGTATTCTACAAATATGTAGGTTTTTTTGGTTAATTTGTTCGTTAAATAATAGGTTACAATAAAATAAAGACAAATTTTTGGGTAAAAAAATATAGCCAAAAGTAAATCCTAGTTTGCTCCACATGTTCTCCTTTCAAAAGATATTTACCGTATATCTATACACTACTTGTAACAGATAGTAAAACAATCAGTGATGTATTTTTTACATGTTAGAGAAGGGCCATTATTTGTCGAAGAGATGGAAGACTTTGACCCAGTCTAGCCACCACCGAAATGAGCACAACAGCTTGAGAAACGACGATTGCTTCCAAACTAATTAAGCTTGGCTCCAATCAGGCAACCACTTGACCAGCCCAAGAAGCAACCAAAAATGTTGTAAACGCCATACTATATATATGAGGCCACGGCGAAGCTTACTATCACTGTCATCAACATGTCACCGCAACGAGCAAAAACGAACCTAGCTGCAGGTTTCTTTTATAAATACAAGCTGTGTAAGTAAGCAAAACACTTGATAACCGCGGATTTCCCACCTTCAAGTTGGAACCCTCTATCCACGATTTTTTGGAGAATCCTGCAAAAGTCCACCGGTCAAAGTTTCGAATCATTTTATATTTTTCACCCTACAAAAACTACACAATCAATCCGCAATCTCCCGTGTTTCTTAAGACGAGCATGATCCCCACCCACCTCTCGGTTCTCTTTTCTCACGTACGCCACACCCCAAATGACCGAACACTGCCCCCATCTCCTTCCATCCCACATCACAGCCCCTGGACCCCTCCTTGAAGCCATGATGTCCGACGCTCTCCCATGCCTCTCCACCTCCACCGGCCCCTCCCTAGCCCCGCGGGTCTTCCGAACCTCGACCTCGTGACACCTACTCCCGCACCTCTGCATGCGTCGATGGCGGCATGGTGCCATAGGAAGCGTCGTTCAGAACGAAAACCTAAAGATGTGCCGCCGTCACTATCTCACCAACCTCACCGACAGAGGGACGATATGAATCTACTACACCACCAGAACCGTCGACAAAGGTCAAGATAGTACCGGGCACGGTGAATCTTATTCGCCCGAGCGCCACGCCCCATCAGATAGGAGAAAAAACCCATCTACAACCAAACAAACAACTTCCCACCACATTTCCTACATACTACATTTTGCATCCATGTATATGATCTAGCATGGCAATGACTCTTCTTCTCTAGTACTACTAGAATCCTGCAGTACAAGCTGACTATCGCTGTCACCAGTGGCGGAGCTTGAACAAAATCTTTGGGGGGGGGCGAAACTACAAAAATGATATGGAACGAAGACAACAACAAATTGAAATTTCTAGTATTTCATGAACTTATATAATTAGATTGATCTTGTCCACAAAATATACTTCTAACATCAATATATGCATCAGCTACTCCAAAAACAAAAAACTATATACTACTAAACCATGCAGTTAATCACTACAGATCAACTATTCGTCTATTTGCACCCGTGAAATGATCAAGCACTTCATTTGTTTGGGTTTGATGCACCTGCTCTTCATGAATTTGATGTTCAAATTCGAGCAACAAAAGAGGGGGCTGAATAGTGGGTTCTTCAGTTACTGGTTCAGAGACGGGTAATTCACCAAGATCACATTCAGCTCTTTTATTTTCAAAAAATGAATCAATGGTCTTGCTCTTGACCATCTTTACTTCCTACATACAAAGTGAACACAATGTGTGACCAACAGATTCAATTTACTATAAAATCTATGACCCACCTAAATTTCCCCAATTATATGTATGCAAAAATCGGAGCTAAACTACGGTAGGAAAGGGGAAATTACCAGAAAAGACCGGGAGAAAGGAAGAGGACTTGTCGAGTTGTCGGACGGCCGGAGCTCGGAGGGATGGAGGGGCAAGCCGCCGCCGGCCGGTCGTGTGCAGCCTCCGAGTGCGATTGGGAGCTCGAGTTCCTGCTAGCTGCTGGAGACCTTCTCACCGAGCTCGGCCAAGTGGAGACGAACAGATCCAGTACTGCTCCGAGCCTCCGGCTGAACGCCGCCGTCACCCTGCGCCACCGCCCACCGGCGGCCGGTCACGCCCCCAGCCCCATGCGCCGCCTAAGCCGAATACGAGAGAGACACGAGACGGGAGATGCAGAGCGACCTGTTCGGCTGTTCGTCTGTAGGCAAGGCTCCCAGTCCTAGGCAGGAAAAAAAAGGAAAAATGGGCCAAATGGGCTGAATTGCTAGAGCATACTACGGGGTATTAGAAAATTGGGCTTTTTGCTGGGGGGGCGGCAGCCCAGGTTCGCCCCCGTTATGCTCCGCCAGTGGCTGTCACAAACAAAAAAAGAGGGGCGTAGAACCCTCCAGCTGAGCAGAGCACACCGACGACGTGCGCTCCTCCTCTCGTCGCGCGCGCGTTTCCACCCTGTCCCCGCGCCCCCAACCCCGGCCGTCGCCGACACGCGGGCCCCGCACGCCGCGCGCCTCACATGCGCCCGCCCGTCGGAGAAAAGATCTCATTTTTATCTCCCTCCCTCCGCTCGAGTCGAGGCGTATAAATCCGTCAATCAGCTGCTGCGGTGCGGCTGCCTCCGATTGATTCGCCGTCGCCTCCAGTCCTCGCCCTTATCCCCCCGTCCCTTTCCCCTTCTTCATCCCTCCTCCCACCCGCAACTTTCCCCAATCTTCTCTTCCTTCGTCGGATCGGACCGCGCCGCCGCTCAATCCATGTCGGTAAGTGCTCTTCTCCCCTCCCCTTCCCCCGGCGATTTCGGGCCGTGTTTCCCTTGCCTAGATCGAGCACGATACCGCCCTGTACCGAATGAGATTTTCATCGGATGGCTAGCTAGGGTCCAAATCTATTCCTCCTGGTTTGTTTCTTTGGTTCTTTGGTTTGGAGTTGGAGCCCTGACTGATGCAGGCAGGGTAGCATAGGAGGAGTAGAAAGGCTTCTCGTCGACCCAAATTCAATCGATTCGTACTACTAGTAACCAAAACCAGCGTCTTTCCCCCATCCATGTATCCTGGTATAAAAAAAAAAGGGTAATACGTACAACCAAGACTCCGTCAAACCGTTCGTGATCGATCGTTTCTGCTCCTGTTTGATCGGATCAGCAAACAGGGGGACAGGCGCCCTCGGTTGGACGGTTGTTGTAGAGTCAGCTGGGATGAGCTTCGTCGTTCTTCTAGGATGGCTCTAGGTACACTTGTAAGGAAGGAGAGGTTCATTTCGCTTCCTGGGTCCGTCGTTATCGAGGCAGGCACATCTAGGATGGCTTTGTAACTGGTAAGCGAGAGGGTTCGTTTCATTTCCCAAGTTCCTGAATCGTTCTGTCAGCTAGGTTGATCAATACGTGTCTACCCACTCACGGGCCGGCCTCGCGGATCAAATATTCCAAGCCACATACATTTTCTTTGGAACAAGAATCATAACCAACCAGTAATTTATATTTTTTTTGGTGCGTCGTTTGATTGGTGACGGCTGGAGTTTCATGCTGGTCTATGTAACACAGAAATATAGCAAATTAAAACAAGTTTGCTGGCTGCATGATATTTACTAGGTGATCAATTGTGTGATTACAGATTTAGCTTTGGGGTGCTATTTATCGACTGGGACTGAAATTTTATTCTTCGGTCATCACGCATCGTCCTGGTGACCATAGGTCCCAGTTTATGGTTTGGTGTACCGATTGATTGGTGACCATTGAGGGTTCATGTTAATGTTACCGAAGAATCTTGGCATTTTTTTTTTATGTAGAAATGTATGCTATGCTGCTTGCAGATAAATACAGTGCATAAAATTAATTAGCTAGAAGCAAGATATTTACCAGTTGATGAATTGTGTGATTACAGCTTTAGCGTGGTGTTTACCAACTGGCACTGAATTTTTATTGATCAGTGATCACAAGAGGAGGCATGTTGACTGCATCATGGGATATATGACTGCGTGTAATACCAGCACTTGTAGGCCCTGTTCCTTTAGGATGCAAATTTTAACTGGCTGGGTTCTGAACGTACCTTTTTATTCATGGCAAAAATCTTCTCCTGCTGCATCCAGCCGTCAACTAGGTGCTTATCAGTTATATATATCTAGACTGTGAGCCCCATTCCTCAGTTTCGGAAGTGATATGCACCAGGAGCTTTTAACAAGGCACCTCATACATGTCTGGTGAAGTTAAAATGTCATGCCCTGTTCAAGTGGTCCATGAGTGAATGAAACCCTAGTTGTATTTTTTGACCCTGTTAAATATACCCTATTATTTCCTAGTTCCTGTTGCTAGCAGAGTGTATACAGGAGCCGTCTTCAATAATAGGGTGCTAGTGCCACTGTGTAGTTCCTGCCCATGTGCTGTTTTTGCTTAGGCACTGTTGACACCATTCACCAATGCTCGTGCCGCGCTTCATTTCAGGGAAAAGAACCTGTAGTCATGCTAGGTTGATGGTTTTGCGCATGCTGAAATTCATGAGTTATCATTTGTTTCTAGATTGTTTTCTGGGCGCTTTACTAAGTTTATGCATCGTTGCTCATAAAAGGATGCCAAGGGTTCGAAACAGAAGACGCTAGGATAACAGTATTACATTTGCCTTTCCTCTCGTGTCTAGCTCTTTTATTTCTCTTGGAGTTCTAGTTATTGCATTTCAAGGCTGTTTCACAAAGCCTCTCCTTCTCCTCAATCAGATAAGATGGTTAGCGGTCACACTTGATACCTTCTTTTAATATATCGTGAGCATACTTTAGGAGTATTGTAGGGAGAAAAAAACATACTCTCTCCGTTCCACAATGTAAGCCTTTTTAGCAAGCTAAAACAGCTTGCTAAAAAGGCTTATATTGTGGAACAGAGGAAGTACTTCTCAGTTGGTATTTGTGAGTATTTGCTCGTGAGCTATTTTAACACTAGGGCGTCCTTTTAATTTCTCTCGTGTTACTTCCTTTGACATGGATAATGATATCTTTGTAGGAGGAATCTGGTCGCCCTCTACCCAAGTTTGGTGAATGGGACGTCAACGACCCAGCTTCTGCTGATGGATTCACCGTCATATTCAACAAAGCCAGAGATGAGAAGAAGGCTGGCAATGGACAGGATACCGAATCCCCCAGCAAAGACACCAGGACTGAGAGGACGGAATCCTATGCCGCCAAGGCGAACTCGGTATGTGCCTTCATGGCTCCGGATCAATGCTCTTATTTGAGTTTCACCTTCTTAACATAACCTTATTATCTGTCATTAATCTTAATTTGTTCTGCTCGCAGAAGAAATGGTTTTGCTGCGTGACGCCCAGCCCTACGCAATCCTGAAGTGTCTGTCGCCCGAAGGAAATGGTCTCGAAAAGTATGGTCCTTTGATTTTGCTATATATACATACTATCCATAAGACCTTGTAAGTGGTGCCCAGGTCATATGGGTACCTCGTAAAACTCTGAAGTGTGTGTATGTATGGTGTGTGGGTTGTCAGACAGTCGGATTTGGTTGGATAAGTGAACTCCTGATTGTAATCCTGGTCTCTTACTCGTCGGTCTCATTTTGCACGATAGTAGTAATAGCAGTTCTGCGTCGAAGCAAAAATATCCCTGTTTCTTTTCTGTTTTCTGTTCACTGTACCGCGGCGAAGGACCTATGAGCATCTTTGGCTTGAGGCTCCGGTTGTTGATTGCCAATGTTTTGGTATGGCAATAGCTGGCGCTTTTGGAAAGAAAAGCTTTGGATGACAGCCGCTGATTATTGTCATTCCGTAATCTGCCCATTTCCACATGCCAACCTTTGGCTGCCAGTTGGTTAGCTGCCTTATCGCTATATTGTCCCTAATCTTCAGTTGCAGCTGCCAATTGGTATATCCAACCCGACATCAGAGCCATCCTGGAGCGCAGACCAAAACAAACAAACTTACAGCTAAGTTCAGAAACTTGCAATGAATCATTTTAATCTCCAGGACGCCTCGTCGTTGGCCTTCATCCATGGCGAACGTTGAACACTCTAGCCGCCACACGAGCCAATTGTTCGAGCCCCATTGGCCGTCCTTCTCGATCAACTTTCTGAAGTATCTCCCAAGAGCACAACAATAATATCTTTTAATTGCCCCTTTTGAAAATACGATCTATCATGTTTGAGAGCGACTTTCTTTTACATTGATTACAACTTTATTTCTGGCTGGTCCTTTTTTACATTATTTGTGTTTTGCTTGTCATACGAGACATGAAGCTTGACAAACTTTCTGGAATGTTGGGGATAAGGTGTTTTATGTGTTGTGTGTAGTTTTTACACCAAACTTTGTTGAATATTGTATTCCTACTAGTTCGATAAATCTTGGTTCTGTACTGACTGAAATTTGCTGATGTGCTACATCATACCTTCCACTTGCGATTTTCCAACGGTGGTTATCTACACCATCAAGCAAATTTCTCGCGCCGTTGCGGGAAACGAAGATAAGACGTACTGGAGATCTCTCCCGTCAACAACGCCTGCAGGTCTCACCGATGGTTCGGTCCAGCAAGTTTGGAATTCCATTTTTTGTTTTTGCTTTTTTTACTTATGCCATTTGTTTTGGTTGCTTTTTATGTTTCTTTATTATTTTTATTGAACTTTCCATGTTTCTTTTCGTATCTAGTTATATTTTTATTTTATATTTTCACCATGTTTATTTCTATTTGGTTTTAGTTATTTATTGTTTTTCCTCCTACTATTGGAAAAATATATAAGTGTTTTTCTGTAGTTACATGAATATTTTGGATTAATTTTAATTTTTCTATTCCATGTATCTGGCTTATAATTATTTATTAGTTTTACTTAATTTTTAATTACACGTGATAATTTTTTCTAGGAAAATGGACATTGCTTTTTAAAAACTGGACCATCCTTTTGATATTTTGTATCATTTTATTGCAGAAATGGAAACACGGTAAAAATACGTGCTTCACTACATTATGTGTTCCATTGTACTTTTTCGAATGTATTGCACGTCTTTACTTCCATTTCATTGTATGCAGATCAATTTTCATTTAGTCTTCACCTACTGGTAGCTAGTCTGGCACCACTACCACCATGTCGGCAGCGTCCCACGAGCTCGGCCAAGCTCCGGTAGCTGGTCCCGCCACCGGCTACGGCCCTCGTCGCGGCATCGCGCACGCTCGCCGCCGTCTTCCTCAGCGTCTCGTCCGCCATCACCGACCTCACCGTCTCCGCGATCTCCTCCCGGTTCACCACCACCCCCTCCTCCCCTTCCCAGCTCCACCTCTCCACCCACGCGCCGGCGCCGCCGCGCGCCACCACGCCGGCGTTCACCCGCTGGTCGGCGAACCTCGGCCACGCCAGCACCGGCACGCCGCTCGCCACCGCCTCCGTCAGCGAGTTCCACCCGCAGTGGCTGACGAACAGCCCCACCGCCGGGTGCTTCAGGACCTCCTCTTGCTCCACCCAATCCTTCGTCACCAGAGCACGTCCGCTCACGCGCTCCAGGAACCCTTCGCCGAGCAGCTCGCAGAGGTCGGCTCCGTCGTCCCTGTCCACGACGGCGCCCTTCACCACCCAAAGGAACCGGCGCCGCTCGCCTCCAGCCCGCCGAGCGAGCTCGCCGAGCTCTGCTCCCGGGCTAAAGCCTTCCGGCTGCCGAAGCTCACGTACCCACCGACCGCTCCGGCTGCGCGTCCAGCCACGCAGTGTAGTTGTTGTTATCACCGGGCGCTCTTGCCGCCTGAAGAAAGCTCACGGGGCTGAGCGGCCCGACGGTGAACACCGGCGGGAACCCAGGGACAACCGAGCCACTCCGCAGCGCCGCCACGGCCTCCGGCTCCAGGGCGGTCGAAGGTGTTCACGAGGAGGCGTCGGCGTCGGGGAGGCTCCGCCCTTTGGCGAGGAACTGCCGCGTGAAGAGGTTGCCGCGGTCGTGCAGCGCCTGCGGGAAGGAGGACCTCGGGACGCGGCCCACGCCGGGGACGTCGGCGTCGCGGTCGCCGCCGCCGCATCGAGGTAGGTGGGGAAGTAGGCGTAAAAGGAGAACATGGTGGCGAGACGCGGTGAAGAAGAAGACGTAGCACGGGAGGCGGAGCTCGCGGGCCATGGGGATGGCGACGGAGGCCAGGGAGATGTCGGCGACGAGGGCGTCGGCGTCGGCGAGGAGCCGGGGCAGGAGGAGCGGCGCGGCGCGGCGTGTGGCCTCGTAGTGCGCGTAGAACGGGTCGGCGCCAGAGAGGTCGTCTTCGTCGGTGAGCGAGTGCGGGAGGCTGATGTCGAGGCGGCGGACGGCGGGGAGCGCGGCGAAGAGGGAGCGGAGGTGCGCGGACTCCGCGGAGGAGACGGTGGGGAGTGTTAGAGTAGATTATATTGTTCTGTATTACCCCATGTATAAGGGGCTTTCTGCATATTGCATACCTGTACATGTACTATATATTGTGGCCTTTGGCCCATGGGAATACAAGCTGCTTATTCCTAACATGGTATCAGAGCAAGGTTAGGATTTTTTTTTCGCACGTGCAGCTCGTGCCTTTTTCCTTCTGGCTTCTCCTACTCACCGCGACGTCGTCCTCCGAATCGGCTCCCCGCCGTCTCGATTCGTGCCGGCCCCGCGCGCCCGTGGCCTGCTCTCCCCTGCATCCTGCCCCGACGCCCGCGTCCTCGTCTCCCAGGCCGGCCTCTCCCGCCGCGCCCGTGGCCTGCTCTCCCCATCAGCCGCCGCTCACCGCGCCCTCCAGCAGCCGCCCACCGCGCCCTCCAGCCGCCGCCCACCGCGCCCTCCACCTCTCTCTCCCCGCGAGCTCCTCCTCTCCCGTGACCGCTTCCGCTCTGCTGGCCGCGCCCGACGCCGCGCCCGCTCCGCTCGCCGTCGCCTGCATCGCTCGCGTCTGCATCGCCGTCCCCTGCCCGCGTCTCCGGCCCGAGCTCGCCTCCGGCCACCCCGTCGATTGCCCCGCGTCGGTCTGCTCCCCTCCGGCTCCGTGGCCCGTCCCGGCGACTCGCCCCGGCTGCCCCCTGCTGCGGCTCGTCCCGGCCGCCCCCTGTTGCGGCTCGCCCCGGCCTTCGCCGGACTTCGCCGGCCTCCTTTTGCTCGCGATTCGATCTGTGAGATCGATCTTGTTCCGGTTTCGGTCAACTCTGTGACCGGCTGTTAAAAAAAAAAAAAATGTCAGTTCCATCGTTTCTTGTGGATGATTCTTCCGCTGCTCCCGTCTTGCACTCGGGCCTTTCTTCGATCCTTGGTGCTTGTCCATCGACACCGCGTCTGTCGGCTCGCCGCTCTACATCGACTTTCGCGGCCTCTTCACGTGGTTCTGACCGTGCTTTACCGACTCCGTCTCCGTCGGCTTGCTGCTCTTCGTCGACCTTCGCGGCCCTCTTCCCGCGGCTATGGCCGCGCCTTGCCGACTCGTCTCCGTCGGTCTGCCGCTCTACACCGACTTTCGCGGCCTCTTCATGCGGCTATGGCCGCCCTTCGCCGCCTCCGTCTACGTCGGTCTGCCGCTCTACACCGACTTTCGCGGCCTCTTCATGCGGCTATGGCCGCCCTTCGCCGCCTCCGTCTATGTCGGCTCGCCGCTCGACATCGCCTCTGCGGCTTCTTCAGGCGGTTGTGACCGTCCTTCGTCGACTACGTCTTCATCGGCCTCTCCAGTCATGCCCCTTTCTGCGCATGAGATAGCGCAGCTTCGACGCCTACTTGATGCTTGGGACTCTTCACCGACAGGTTCTGCTGGTTCTGCGACTGCGTTTTCTGGCATTGAGCGACCACCTTCTCCTTCTCCAGGTACATCCCCATGGCTTCTTGATACTGGAGCTTCTTTTCATATGACTCCTGATTCTTCTCTTTTGCATTCTGTTCGACCTGTCGACCCTCCTGTTCGTGTTCTTACTGCCGATGGTACCCCTCACCAGTCATTAGTCGAGGCATTCTTAGTACCTCCTCGTTCCATGTTCCTTCTGTTGCGCATGTTCCTCAACTTAACATGCAACTCTTTTCTGGCAGTCAGATTGTCGACTCTCGTTGTAGCATCACTCTCGATTTTGATTCCTGTTCTGTTCAGGATCGTCGCACCGGCACTATGCTTGGTGCTGGCCCCCGCCGTCATGATGGCCTCTGGGAGCTTCACTGGCTTCGTCTTCCTTCTGATGCCTCCGTCGACAGTTCCTCGGCCTCTGTAGCCTTCGCTGCTAGCTCTTTTCAGCAGTGGCATCATCGTCTTGGACATTTATGTGGTTCTCGACTCTCGTCTTTAGTTCATCGTGGTGTTCTGGGGTCTGTCTCCGGAAATGCTTCTTTGGATTGTCAGGGCTGTCGTCTTGGTAAGCAGATTCAGCTACCATATCCCTCGTAGTGAGTCTGTGTCTGAGCGTCCTTTTGATCTTGTTCACTCTGATGTTTGGGGTCCAGCTCCTTTCTCGTCGAAAGGAGGACATCGCTACTATGTTCTCTTTATAGATGATTTCTCTCGTCACACTTGGATATATTTCATGTCTTCTCGTAGTGAGGTCTTGTCTATTATAAGAGATTTGCTGCCATGGTTCATACCCAGTTCTCCACTCCTATTCGTGTCTTTCGTGCAGATTCTGCTGGAGAGTATATCTCTCATTCCCTGCGCGCTTTTCTTGCTGAGGAGGGTACTCTTGCTCAGTTTTCTTGTCCTGGTGCTCATGCTCAGAATGGTGTGGCTGAGCGCAAGCATCGTCATATTCTTGAGACTGCCCGTGCTATGATGATTGCTTCCTCTCTTCCGCCGCATTTCTGGGCTGAGGCTGTCGCTACATCGACTTACCTCATTAACCTTCAGCCTTCTGCTGCCCTTCAAGGTGGCATTCCTCTTGAGCGTCTTTCTGGTACCTCTCCAGACTACTCGGCTCTTCGTTTGTTTGGTTGCGCTTGCTATGTTCTTCTTCCTCCCCGCGAACGCACCAAACTGACCGCTCAGTCTGCTGAGTGTGTTTTTCTTGGATACAGTGATGAACATAAGGGCTACCGCTGTTGGGACCCTGTCGCTCGTCGGATGCGCATCTCCCGTGATGTCACGTTTGATGAGACGCGCTCCTTCTATCCTCGCCACACCTCTGGCACTTATCCGGTGGATGATATCTCTTTTCTCCTTTTTCCGGATTCACCTCCTGCTGTCTCTTCTCCACCTCCTACATCTGGTGCGCCTCCTCCATCTTCGGCGCCATCCTCTCCTCCGTCTAGTACCCCTAGTACTCCTAGTACTCCTCGTTCTCCGGCTTCGGTTCCTCCTTCTCCTATTCATACTTCCTCCTCTGCTGATGAGCCTTCCCATTCACGGCCTGTTCGTCAGCGTCGTCCTCCAGACCGTTATACTCCTAGTAAGTATGGTCTTTCTGTTGTCTCCGAGCCGACTTCTTATCGGGATGCTGAGCGTCATCCTGAGTGGCAGCTTGCCATGGCTGAGGAGATTGCTGCGCTTGAGCGCACTGGCACCTGGGATCTTGTTTCTCCTCCTTCAGGTGTTCGTCCTATCACGTGTAAGTGGGTCTATAAGATTAAGACCCGCTCTGATGGATCTCTCGAGCGCTATAAAGCGCGTCTTGTGGCTCGTGGCTTTCAGCAGGAGCACGGCCGAGACTATGACGAGACTTTTGCCCCTGTGGCTCATATGACCACTGTTCGTACTCTTCTTGCTGTTGCTTCTGTTCGACGCTGGTCTGTCTCCCAGCTTGATGTTCAGAATGCTTTCTTAATGGCGAGTTGAGTGAGGAGGTTTACATGCAACCTCCTCCTGGGTATTCTGTTCCCGATGGGATGGTTTGTCGTCTTCGACGATCCTTATATGGTCTTAAACAGGCCCCTCGTGCCTGGTTTGAGCGTTTCTCCTCTGTGGTTATTGCCGCTGGCTTCTCTCCCAGTGCTCATGATCCAGCACTGTTTGTCTACACCTCTTCTCGGTGTCGGACCTTATTGCTTCTCTATGTTGATGACATGATCATCACTGGTGATAACCCTGAGCACATTGCCTTTGTTAAGGCGCGTCTATGTGAGCAGTTTCTTATGTCTGATCTTGGTCATCTTCGCTACTTTCTTGGGATTGAGGTTTCCTCTACAGCCGATGGCTTCTTTATCTCCCAGGAAAAGTATATTCAGGATCTTCTTTCTCGGGCTGATCTTAGTGATGAGCGCACTGTTGAGACTCCTATGGAGCTTAATGTTAAGCTTCGTCCTACTGATGGTGATCCTCTTTCTGATCCCACACGTTATCGTCATCTTGTTGGGAGTCTTGTTTACCTTGCTGTCACTCGCCCTGATATCTCTTATCCTGTTCATATTCTGAGTCAGTTTGTCTCAGCTCCTACCACCGTTCACTACAGTCATCTTCTTCGTGTCCTTCGTTATCTTCGTGGCACGATTACTCGGCGTCTTTTCTTCCCCAGTTCCAGCTCTCTCCAGCTCCAGTGTTACTCGGATGCCACGTGGGCAAGTGATCCTTCGGATCGTCGTTCCCTTTCTGCTTACTGTGTGTTTCTTGGTGGTTCGCTTATTGCTTGGAAGACAAAGAAACAGGTAGCGGTTTCCCGTTCGAGTGTTGAGGCTGAGCTGCGGGCTATGGCTTCGTTGATTGCTGAGGTGACCTGGTTACGGTGGTTACTTTCAGATTTTGGGGTCTCTGTTACGACACCCACTCCTCTTTTGTGCGACAGTACAGGTGCTATCAGTATTGCACGTGATCCGGTCAAGCATGAGCTGACCAAGCATATTGGTGTTGATGCTTCTTATACACGTGCTCAGGTACAGGATCAGGTTGTTGCGCTCCACTATGTGCCTTCAGACTTGCAGTTGGCGGATTTCTTTACGAAGGCACAAACCCGAGCGCAACATGACTTCTTACTCTCCAAACTCAGTGTTGTGGATCCACCATGAGTTTGAGGGGGGTGTTAGAGTAGATTATATTGTTCTGTATTACCCCATTGTATAAGGGGCTTTCTGCATATTGCACACCTGTACATGTACTATATATTGTGGCCTTTGGCCCCCTGGGAATACAAGCTGCTTGTTCCTAACAGGGAGGAAGGTGACGAGGGAGACGTCGCAGGCGTGGGAGGAGGAGAGGGCGGCGGCGAGGCGGCCGAAGGGGGCCAGGTGGCCCATGCCGGCGCTCGGGACGAGGACTATGCGCGGGCGCGGCGCGCGGCCGGAGCTAGAGCCGGAGGCCATGGTCGAACACCTGGCGCCGGTTTGCGTTTTGTCAACACTGCAGCACTATGCTCACGATTATGTTTGCTGAATCTTGATTTGATATAGCGTACGTAGTGACTTGCAATCCAAGGAGGTGCGTGGAAAAGTGTCCCTGCAAAATCGAACACGAACTCTCCGGCTTAGCACGCACGGTCCTGTTTTCTCTTTCTCATCCGGGTGCAAATGAAAAGGAAATGCCTAACCATCAGCCGGGGGATCACGCGATTCCATCCTCCGCCTCGACGGTGCGACACGCGTCGCCTCTCGTGACAAAAAAGGACGAGATGCGCAGGGGCCCACCATGTTCTCAGTCCACCTTAGACTAGTCATAATGTAAAGTAACATAAACTAGTATCATGCATATGATACTAGTCTATGTTATTAGCTTCATAATGGGTAGTATCATATTAAGGTGTAGACTCATTTTGTATTGAAATCCGTTATGTTACGGTATCATATCATGATACTACTACCTCATCTCTCTTCATTTATTATTGTGCCACATCATCTTTTTGCCAACGTGGAATCTATGATACTACTTATGTTACCCCCATTGGGGCTAGTCTTATCCGTTCATTTCCTCTGCTTCTTCCGTCCTCATCTTCTCCACCAAAATAGCACATCGCTTGGAGCCATGGCTGCCTGCCTGCCCGACCGTTAGGCGTTAGCCCATGGCTCTCCTGCGCAACGCCGCTGGCCGGGGACGGATCCCCTGCGCGTCGCAGGGACGGAATCCCTTGGCGCCGCTGCTGGACGGCTCCACTGCGCCGCCACCAGACAGCTCCCCTACGCGCGCACGGTCGGAACCCCTTGGCGCCGCCGCCGGACGGCTCCACTGCGCCTCCACCGGACAGATCCCCTGCGCGCCGCCATCGCAGCGCTTCACCACCACGCGAGCGTGGGCAGCAGCACCATGGACGATTCGGCCTCGTCCTCGTCGTCCCTAGAGGGCTCGCGCTCGCCCGCGGGGTTCCTCGCCATGGTCGAGGCCTGCTCAGCCGCCGCCCTCGCGATGCTCTGCGCCACCGCCGACTTGCGAGGTCTCGCGCCGCGGACCTCCTGCCCCGACCTCACGCCGTGCGCGCCTAGGCTAGCTCTACCTGCACCGAGTGCTACCGTCGTTGCTTCATCCTCGATGGCCGCAAGGACGACGACCACCGGAGGGTGCTGGGAAAAGTGCCTGCTTTGCTACCACAGTGTTTTGGTTTTGCACCACACGGGGAATTTTCGGGCTACAATAGTATTTTGGTTTTGCATCATGAAAATAATTATTTTTGCTATAACTGTCTGTGTGTTTTCATCATACAGCTCTGTGGATTTGCGTCATTGGAAGAATTTGTTTGCTACAATAAGTCCGTTGTTTTGCTACAATAGTTTAAATTTTTGCTACAAGGTCTTTGGCGATGTCTGCAACGAAATCAATTTTTGCTACAATACCATAATTTTGTTGCTATGAGATCTCCGGCGATGTCTCCGGCGAAGTCGAGTTTTGCTACAATAGCATAATTTTGTTGCAGAGATCTCCGGCGTGGGGCGGTGTTGTTACCGGCGGCGATGCTACCGATGGCGCGTTGTTGCTACTTGCTACCGACGGTATCCGGCAATGCTATGAGCGGATACTATCGACGTCTCGCGACATTGCTACCGACGAGCCGGCAATGCTACCGACGAGCCGGCGATGCTACCGGTGGTGCTATGTGCGCTGTTGTATTTTGCCACGATGCTACAATAGCACCAACGTTTTACTACAATATGATAAAGATTTTTGCTACCAAAGTTTTGTTATTTTTCTACAATATGATAAAGATTTTACTACACGGCCGTCGATGTCTCTGGCTTGCAACAATAACACAATTTATTTTTGCTACAACGGTCTTATAGTTTTGCTACAGTTGCAATCTTTTTGCTAACAACGGTGTTCACAGCTCGTGGCGTTGCTACCGATGGCAGGCATTGCTTCCGACGAGCTGACGATGCTACCGAGATGCGGTGTTGCTACCGACAGCACGCGGCAATGCTACCAATGGCGTATGTCGTTGCTACCGACGATCTGACGATGCTACCAACGGTATTTGACAAAGCTATGAGCGGATGTTACCGACGTATTGCGGTGTTGGTATCGACGAGCCCACGATGCTACAACGACGTATGGTGTTACGACGGATGAGCCGGCGATACTACCGGGGGCACGACGTTGCTACCGTCGGCACGCAGCGATGTTACCGATGGCACGCGTTTTGCTCTGTAAAAGTATCTATGATGAACGAAATAGAATTTTTTTCCATAGAAGCATTTGCTACGAGCAGCACACAAAAATTTCTACGAACGAAATTCAAATTTTTTTTTGGAAGTCAGTTTTGCTACAATAGCAAAAAAATTTGCTACTATCGAGCTGATGGATGCTACCGACGGTATCCGGCAATGCTACGAGCGGATGCTACCGACGTCGCATATCATTGCTACCGACGAGCTGGCGATGCTAGAGAGTTATAGGGCTTTCAATTCATCGCGACATGGCGTTGCTATCGATGATGCATGGCATTGCTACCGACGACACGCGATATTTGCTACTGACGGCACGCTACGATGCTACCGATGGTGCGCGCCGTTGCTACTGACGAGCTAGCCAGATTCGACAATGCTACGAGAGGCTGTTGCCGACGTCTCACGGCGATGCTACCAACTGCGCATGGCATTGCTACCGATGAGCCAGTGATGCTACCGATGGCACGCAGCGATGTTACCGACGGCGAGTGTTTTGCTCCATAAAATCATCTACGATGGTATAAGCGAGCGATGTCTTGCCGGAGCTCTGGAGGAAGATGCTACCATGGACAACCCACGTTGTTGCAAGCGCCTACCATGGCGCTGCTGCATCAGTGACGCCGCGTCAGGTGTTCTCCAATGTTGTCAGCGATGTCTCGTCAGATTGCTACGATAGAAAAAAAAATCTACAAATAGGATTTTTTCTCCATAGAAACATTTGCTACAAGCAGCACAATTTTTTTGCTATGAATGAAATTTTTTGCTCCGTAGAAACATATTGTGGGATTTGAGAGAAAATTGGACTTTTGCTACTATAGTATAAATTTTTTATTACCCGTTTTGCTTCATAGAAATATTTGCGAGATTTTAAAAGAATTAGACATTTTGTTACAATAGCACAAAATTAGAGCAAACCCTTTTTTGTTCGTATAAGCAAAACCTCGTGTCGGTGTGGTTTCGTGTGCGTGCAGTCCTGCCGGTGTGGTTTTATATTTTTTTAGTACCTCATAAAGAGTAGATGAAAGCGACGTGAGAACTGGGACGCACCCACATGGGACGGGAAGCAGCGGGTCCATCGATTGTTTGCTTTGGGTTAATCGCGATTTGGGTTGGTCAAAGAAGCTGATCGTATGGCTTACCTTAACTGCATCGAACGGTGCGCGACCCGGGGGATCGGACGGAAAGATCCCCCGGGGGACGCCTAGTACTCGCCAAATGAAAATACACCCATAGTAAGCCATCCTTAAGTATCTCTAGTTTCTCCGTTGGACGGGCGAGGCTGGATTATAGTGAGTGGAAAGATTTGGACTTTCAGGTGGAGAGTGCGGCGATATGGGGCGTGTTTGGTACTCCCTCCCTTCCATATTAGTTGACTCCTAAATGGATGTCCCTAGATTCATTTTGTATCTAGATACATCCATTTAGAAGTCAAGTAATATGGAACGGAGGGAGTAGCCAACATCCTCCCCAAACAGGCCGGCGGGATGCAAAAACGGGTCGTTTGGTACTCTCATCAACGACACCGACTGTTCAGTACTCTCTTCCCCCATGACAGTAAGCACTATTCCCCCTAGGTAGATCTTTACATGCCGCTGATGTAGAAACCAGCATCCCCTTCGGTGGATCTTACATTACAACGTAGTAGCTAGATTTCAGTTGTATTCTTATAGTACCACCTTGATTTCACTAGGACGGAGAATCTCGTATGCCGCTCATCATTCAGGCTGCAACACTTATAGCTGTGATGCAGGCCTGGCTCCACTTAGTCCATCATAGAGCCGTACGCCGCAATTACAGGGGTGTAATTCGATATGGTCCATTGTTCCTCAGAGATCAGGAGAGGATGGCCAATCTAAACTACATCTACAACAACAACGAGGTCGAGGCCGTGAACATGCTGCGAATGGGCAGAACTCCTTTTTGCAAGCTAGTGGAGACGTTTCGGTCCAGGGGTTGCTGAAAGATAGCATCCACACGTCTGTAGAAGAGCAAGTAGCAATGTTTCTTCATGTTGTTGGTCATAACCAGAGGTTCAGAGTGATTCACAGCACATTTAGGAGATCTAGTGAGACTATATCTTGCTATTTCAAGCAAGTTCTGTTTGCAGTTGGAGAGCTCAGAGATCAGATGATCAAGACACCAACTGGCCAAACTCCACAGAAGATTCGACAGAGCCACATGTGGTATCCATATTTCAAGGTGAGAAAAAGATATTTCATACTACTTGGTTGCACACACTACACATTGTTCATGTATACATTCTAACATAACGCAATATTCATGCCAACATGATTGCATTGGTGCAATTGATGGCACTCATGTGACTGCTAGAGTGCCAAGGTCAGAGTCTGCTGCATACAGGGGTCGAAAGCATTATACCAGCCAGAATGTGCTTGTTGCTGTGGATTTCGACATGAAGTTCACATATGTGCTAGCTGGTTGGAAAGGATTTGCCATGATGGCTGACAGCATGAGTCGACCTGATGGGATGAATATTCCGGATGGCAAGTTCTACCTTGGAGATGCAGGATATGCTTGTTGCCCAGGTGTTCTTCCACCCTTCAGGGCTACCAGGTACCACCTCAACGAGTTCTCTCCTAGGAACTATCCGAAGGAATTGTTCAATATGAGACACACAAGTCTTAGAGTTACAGTTGAGAGGGTATTTGCTGCTCTGAAGAACAGATTCAAGATCCTTGATCATAAGCCATTCCACCCTTTCCCCACCCAAGTTAAGCTGGTTCTTGCATGCTGCATTCTTCATAACTGGATCTTTGAGTGGGGTGTTGATAAGTACTTCCCGGAGGAGGAAGATGTTACACCTGACACCGATGATGATGTTGGACATGGTGTCGACGCTAACGACCAAGAAGCTTGGAAGAACTTGAGGCAGGAGTGGACTGACGCATGTGGACCGCGAGGGGTGACACCAGAATTTGAAGAAAGAAGAAGGAGCAGTACCCGAAGAAGAAGAAGGAGAAGAAGAAGAAGGAGAAGAAGAAGACGACGAAGAAGAAGGAGTTTGCCACCTTGAAAGAGCATGGTTGCCCCCATCTGTGGTTTTGGTAATTAATGACAATCTCTATGAACTAATGTGTCTATTGAGATATTTGTAGGTTGTGTCCATATGCGTTGCTTGATCTCCATATGTTGGAGTCAAGACTAAGGGAAGAAGATTGTATGTTGCAAGGCTAAGTGCAAGTTGATCAACACGCAAGGCTAGTGAGGTTGTGTGGTGCAAGCTCAAGATGATTGATACCCACAAGTATAGGGGATCGTTGAAATCTTCCTGTCATGGTGGTGTCACGGCAGATGCCATAGATGGCTTGATTTGTGGGGCCGATGGACGCTGGAGGCACCCGGGGAGGGCTTGTGCACACGAACACGCACACGATGAACACAACTCAAACGCACACACGGTTTTACCCAGGTTCGGGGCTCTCGTGAGGAGATAACACCCCTACTCCTGCCTATATGATCGATATATATGGACTATCACTGATTTACAAGCTTGCTCCTTGAGCTGTGATGGAAGAACAGCACGGTCTAGGTCACAACCGAGTCTCGGCGGTGCTCTATAGCTCTCTACTGCCTATGAAAGAAATGAGTCAATGCTGGAGTAAGAGGCAAGTATGTGTGCCAGCGTCGTCGTAAGAGGAGCCCCTGGTGCTCCTTATAAAGGGAAGCCCAGGGCACAAGTTAGGGCTGACATCAGTGCTGGCGTAGTCCGGACTGTAGCCATGCCCGGTCCTCTGACCGCTTCCGTCACCGCGCCGTGGCACGTCCCATCTGTCTCCTCCAACACACTGCTCCCTGGTACCGCTTCGGTCAGCGGCATGGAGGTCAATCACTCTGGTCAAGTGGCCTCGTCCCATCGTGCAAGTGGTTCTGCGTCCTGACCCGTGATTGTAGGGACAAGACCTGCGCCTTGACCACAGCCCGAGTAAGCTTCCTTATTCGGCACAGGCATGCCGAATCCCCTGTAACTCGGTTTCGCCTTCCCTGCATACAAGAAGAACAAAGAACAATCCGACATATAACTTGCGTGATCCGACATAACCATATGTCGGTTAATCATGACCCGGCCAGTTCCGAGTCAGCCGGTACAGTTATGTCGGTTTCAGTGACCCGGTCAACACCGAGTCAACCTTTATATCGACGTCTTGCCCATATCCGGGGGTTGCCCCCCGACATTAGTCCCCGAAGCTGGCGCGGTCCTGCAGCCTCGGATGGAGGGCCACGGCAGGTTTACCCCGAAATCAGCATCTTTAGTCGATCTTCGACATAACATATGCCGGCGACACTCGTATGTCGGTAAACACTATGTATCTCAACTTGATTTCTCATCTTATGCCGGATCATTCCGACTTACAGGGAAAACCCCTTAACTCCTCCGAGTCATCGGCTTGCTACGTGGCAGAGCATCTCTGCCCAACGCCTCGATCATCGTGCATGGATGGACAGGCCACAGGCATGTGTGCCACCTGTGCGACGTCGGTCGTCTTGGCCACTGTGCCCGCGTAAGCACTTGAGTGCACCCTTGACCGTGCGTGCGTCTCCTCGGGTCTCGCCCGATCGCGTGTACCGCCTTTGGACCGTTGGCCTCCTGTGGCCTCCCGTGTGGCCGATCGTGCGGCGGTTAAGCCGCATCGGGAATCGTGCCACAGATCGTGGGGTGGAAACCTCCCGTCCGTTACGAGATCGTGCGCAGTAACTCCCGCACACACGATCTCCTCCGCCGCCCATAAATAGTAGGGAGAGGATACGGCTCTCTCCCTCGCGCTCATTCATCTTCTTCCTTGCCTCCTTGCTCTCCTCCTTCTCCAGCGCACGCAGAGCACAGAGCCCGTCGCCGCCGCACGGATTCACACACGCCGACGAGCCGCCGCCGGACGACGCGCAGGACACTGCGGTTGCATCCTTCGCCGCCGCCGCACCGGCACCTCCCAGTGGTACGTTTTTTCTCTTTCTCTCTGTCCTTCTTCTTCCTCTGTTTCTTCGCCCTGTTCTTGTTCTTGTTCTTCACCGCGGCGACGCATCGCGCGCCGCCGGTGACCTCGCGGCCGTGGTTGCGGTGCGCCGCCGGCGGGTTAGCCGCCACGGCACCTCTTTTCTCCCTCTCTTCCTCTCCTTTAGATCTAGCATTTGCTTGCATCTTCCCGCATTTTCTTCCCCTTTTTCTTTCCATTTTCTCCACGGTACATCTTGCTCACCGCCGGTGAACCCTTTCCTTGCAGATCTCGGTAATCCTTCCTCCAGATGTCGGACGACGCCGCCCTCGAGGTGATTGACTCGGTTGAGGAAACCACCGTGGAGGGATCCACTCGGGCCTCCTGGGAAGGCTCTGATGTCGGACGAGCCGAGATAGACTGGTTGGTCCGGACGCGACGGATCCCGCCCGGAGTCGAGTGCCGAATGCCCGGCACCGAGACCACGCCGAGTCTCAAGGAGGGCGAACGAGTCGTCTTCGTCGCGCACTTCGAGCGGGGATTCGGGTTACCCGCCAGTGTGTTCTTCCGAAACTTCCTCGACAGTTTCGGTCTCCAGCCTCACCACTTACCGGCCAACGCCATCACCACCTTATCTTCCTTCGCTTCCTTCACCGAGGGTTATCTCGGTCTCAAGGCCAGCGTCCGCGCGTGGTCCAAGTATTTCGGATTCCGGAAGCAGGTCATTCCGAATCCTGCTGACCCGGCCGCCCCCAAGGTGATGACCCAGTGTGGGGCCGCCACGGTCACGCCTCGGCGCGGCTCTATCTTCCCCCGGATCAACGGCCTGGAGTCATGCCGGAAGTGGCAGCGCTCCTTCTTCTACGTGAAGAACTCGACCGACGTCGACAAGATCAACTTGCCGGATTTCGTCATCGGCCCCCCCACAGCGCAACTCAACTGGGGGTACAATCCAACCGACAAAGAGGCCGAGGTCAACCAGATCCACGAAGTCGTGGGACAGCTCCGAGCAGAAGGGTTAACTGCTGACGATCTGTTGGCGACATTCATAAGCCGCCGGGTCTCACCCCTTCAGCGCCGAGTCCACAAGATCTGCCACATGAGTGGCCCTCTTGACCCGACTCGGACAAGCACGGTCGAGCTGACCAAGGCCCAGATCCGGCAGCGGGTCAAGGCCATAGCTCGGACGAGGATGACGGAGGAGTGGGAGTGGGGAATAGAACCTTACAGCCGGAACAACCTTCCGCCCCAGGTAAACGACTTGCGCCGACGTAACTTTCCTACCGACATAAATTCTTAAGTCGGTTCCCTTTTTATACTCGGCCTTAATCTTTCTCCGTTTCCATTGTTCAGAGATTCGAGCGGCAAAAGAAGGAGGACGGGCGGGATCCGGCTGCCAAATGGGGTCCGGACCGAGTCGAAGCTGACTCGGTGGACCCGGATAACGACGACAACATGCCGATCCCTGATGTCGGCACAGTTCCTGTCGGCACAGCTCCTGTCCCCGGTAAGGCCCACGTCCGAGATTGGTCAGATGATGATGATGACGACTGTCAAATTCTAGAGGTACATGATCCTCTCCCGATTGCATTCTCTTACCCGGTGCCCTCGCCCCCAGCTGACGCGGACGACCAGGTGCTCGAGGTGGAGCCCCTCGCCGTGGGACCCAAGGGCGCAGTTCGGAAACGCCCAGCAGCAGCGACCGCCGGTGCCGGAACATCCGGCGCTCCCGCGAAGAAGCAGCGGCGGGTAAAGACTGCGGCGAAGCGCCGCGAGCGCCCAGTCACTAAGGGGTAAGACTCCTTTTTGCCGGCATAACCTTCACATGCTTGCCCACAGTTTCCTCCTTCTGACGATCCACTCTACTTCTTTGCCTTGCAGCTCCGCTCCTCTGGAGATTCCAACCGAGCCCACTGACTCGGATCCTGTCAGGACTCCGACTCCGCCTCGGCCGGACGACACGAGGCTGCCGAGTCCGCCACGGACCAGCCCGATAGTGCCTCCAACTGCTCCGGGATCCGGGACCGAAGAGGCCGAGTCGGTAACGACCGACACATCCACGAATCTCGGGGCCAGCACGTCGGCCCCCGAAACAGAGAAGACTGCGGCTCCAGAAGATTCGGCCCATCCGAGTCAGCCGCGGCAAGAACCGCCACAACCGCAACAGCCACAGCCGCAGCAACAGCAACAGCAGCAGCAACAGCAACAGCAACAGCCACAACAGCAACAGCAGCAGCAGCAGCAACAGCAACAGCCACAACAGCAACAGCCACAGCCCGCTCCGACACAACCACCACGGCCATCGCCGTCTAAGTCGAAATCCGCATCGACATCCTTGGCCAAGCCAACACCGCCACCGACACAACCGACGGCCAAGCCAACACCGGCACCGGCACCACCGCAGCCACGGCCACAAACATCCAAGGCTCCAGTTCCTGCAACTGGGGTAACAACTGAAAAGGCACCGGTGACGACGGTGTCGGCTAATCCGGAACGGCAGCTGGTGGTGCCAGCGAGCCGCGGGGCACCCCTAGTGTTATTAACCAGTACACATACCACTGACTGGGTGCATGCCCCGGTGCGCACCGACAGCGGAAAAAGCCTGGGCTCCCTCGAGCACTACAACACGGAGTGGAACGCCGCCGACATGGGCGAAGTGAGCTCGAGGCCACCCGCGAGCCAAATCCTCTCAGAACATCCGGTGAGTCCGAGTCTGGTTGGCCAAAAGATGGCCGCAGTAAAATCTGCCCTTTTCGCCGCCGACCAAGCAGCCGCGGTAAGCTACGCCGAGTAAATATAACTCGGTTTGTCTTTCTTTAATTTATATATTATCCATCCCCAGTCCCCGAGATTCGGGTCGAGTGACTGAAACTCGGCTGAGTAAAGATAACTCGGGCTGAATCTTTATCAATAATATTAATATCTCTTCCTTTCAGATCTGCATGACCAAGCGCACGCAGGTGCACCGCAAACTTCTGCTGGCCCACAAAAGCCTCTCCGATAAACACAAGTTGCTGCGAGCCAAGCTGGACCAAGTAGCTGACTCGGCGCTCAAGGTTGAAGGCTTGGAGAAACGGATCTCGGAAACCGAGTGTAAGCCACACTTTGCCCTTTCAATTTGCACTTGCATCAATCTGCTCATTCTAACACTTGCTACCTCGGCACAGCCGCACATAAGGAGCGCGAGCTTGCTCACCAGGCCGAGCTAAAGAAAAATCAGGAGGAGATATCCCGGCTGAAGGCCGAGCTGGAGCTAACTCGGAGTCGAGCCGCCGAGTCGGAGAAGAGCGCTACCGAGGAAAAACGGCTCCGAGTCGAGGAAACCCGGAAACTCCAGGAGTCGCTTGCCGAATCCCAATCTGAGGCTACCTCGACCAAGAGCGAGCTTCAAACTTTGCAGGCCAAGATCGCACAGTGGCTGGTGGACATCTCCAAGATAAACTCCGAGATGGACAGTAAGCTCTCTTCCCTTCTGCCTTTATTCCTTCTTTCATCTTTCTTCATCTGTAACTTATTTCGGTGCCAGCCATTCCCTACTCAGAACGCTTCCCACACACCAAGGCCACCGCGGACAAGAGCGCGAACGAGCACCGGTTCGAGAAGATCCTAGGTGGCCCTATCTCGGCCAAGTGGGATATGGACACCCACCCGGTGGCGCTGAAGGCTCGCTTGGGGCCGATGAGATTAATCGGGATGAACCTCCTCACTGCTGCCATCCGAGCATACAACGTCCTCTGGCCCGGGAGTGAAGCCCCTCTGGTTGTTGACGAGCTGGCCACGTGCCTGCTGGCCTCCGAGGCAAGGCTTGATGACTGGCGATCATCCGCCGCCCGAGTCGGCGCCGACGAGGCGATGATGTACGTGCTATCCTGGTACGAGAAGCTCGATATCGACAAGCTCCAGACCCTGCGCGACGGGTCAAAGTGGCTCACTGATCCGGATCACATTCGGCGTCGCCAGGAATTTGCTCACGCCCTTATCCAGTACGCCCCGGTGCACTCCTTTGTCGCTGGCGACCGGGTTCCCCAATCCGAGGAGATCCCGGTTGAAGGAGACGAAGGAGAAGACGAAGACGAGGCCGTCGACGAAGAAATCGCAGCAGACGCTCCGCCCGAGTCGGCCACCGGCACTGCTACCGGGTCCACCGCCGAGGAAACCGCGACCGAGACTCCAGCCTCTCCTTCTGCCCGAAAGGCCTCGGACGCTGCTGCTTAAACTTTTAAGAAAAAACTCAATTCGTTAAATCCCCGGAATGCCGGGTGCAGATGTATTATATACCTTGCACTTTTTATGGTTGGTACTTGACTTTTTACTTTGCAAGTTTTAACAAGTTCAGCCGTATGCCAGATCACATTGTACCGAGTCCCCGAGTTCAATTTCTTGTTTACTATACTTCTGCCATCTCTGCTCTTGCCTACCAGTCTTGGTGTCAGGCAGTCGAGTCACAAAACGACCGTTGTACAGCATACAGTACTTAGAAACTTGGGAAAATAGCCAAGGCCATCCGACATAAGGTTATTAAAAGGAAACCGAATCGCTCCTGGACCGAGTCCCCGAGTCGGTTTTCTTGTTTACTGCACCGAGTAACCTTTGCTCTTGCCTACCTTTTTCGGTGTCAGGCAGTCGAGTCACAAAATCACCAGTACAGCATACAATACTCACCAACATGGCGACACAGTTTTTAGAGCCATTCAACACAAACACATTATCTAAAAAAGGAAACCGAATCGCTCCTGGACCGAGTCCCCGAGTCGGTTTTCTTGTGTACCGCGCCTGGTAACCTTTGCTCTTGCCTACCTTTCTCGGTGTCAGGCAGTCGAGTCACAAGATCACGAGACCACAGCACACAATACTTGCAGACATGGTGATACGGTTTTAGAGCTATCCGACACAAGGAATTAAATACAAGGATAAAACACAGATTTGTTCAACAAGGCAGTCCCCGAGTCACTTCTCGGGGTGCCGACATTTCATTTCTTAGTTTCGAGATACATACAGTGGGTCCTTAAGAGTAGAAAGGGCGGAGGAGAGCTACATTCCAAGGGCGTTTGGTTTCCTCTCCGGATCGGTCCATCCTGTTCTTCACCTGTTTCTGAGCATCTATAAGATAGTAGGCATCATTGTTCAAAGCTTTGCTCACGATAAACGGTCCCTCCCAAGGAGGTGATAGCTTGTGCATCCCGGCCGTGCGCTGCACAAGCCTAAGCACGAGGTCTCCTTCTCGGAACTTGCGAGGATTCACCTTCCGACTGTGGTAACGTCGGAGATTCTGCTGATATATTGCTGACTTGGACAATGCCAACTCTCGTGCTTCCTCGAGCAAATCGACATCGTTCTCTCGGGCTTCTCTTGCCTCTGACTCGGTATATAAAGCAACTCTCGGCGAGTCGTGCTCTATGTCGGTTGGCAGAACTGCTTCTGCTCCGTAGACCAGAAAGAATGGCGTATAGCCGGTCGAGCGATTCGGTGTAGTCCGCAGACTCCACAGTACTGCCGGGATCTCGTCCAGCCAACACCCCGGAGCGCGTAACAGTGGCTCAATTAGCCGGGGTTTTATACCGGATAAGACCAGAGCGTTTGATCTTTCCACTTGCCCATTCAACTGCGGATGTGCGACCGACGCCAGGTCTAGTCGGATTCTCTTTTCTTGGCAAAACCGAGCAAAGTCTCCCTCGGCGAAATTTGTGCCGTTATCAGTGATGATGCTGTGTGGGTGCCCATATCTCAGGATAATATCCTTTAAGAACGACACAGCTGTACGGCCATCACACTTTCTTATTGGTTTCACCTCGATCCACTTGGTGAACTTGTCCACCATCACCAATATGTGGGTCATGTTACCTCGGGCCGGTTTAAACGGTCCTACCATATCCAAACACCACACCGCAAAGGGCCAAGTGATGGGGATAGTCTCGAGTGCAGACGCCGGCATATGAATCTTGTTTGCAAATCTTGGCACCCCGAGGCAACTGGAAATTCGGCACCGGTGCCTGCTTCATGATCCGGGGTCCGAAACATGCAGGTCCCGGTGGGCCTTGCTCCTCCAGCAGTTCAGACAGATAGATTCTGTCCAGCTTGTTGCGTACATCGTGTGCCGGCAACTGGCGAGTTCCCAGCCTTGCGCCGAGTGCACCCTCGGACGCCAATTCTCGGTATCTTGTGTACCCGGCCCGCTCCATGGCCGAGTAACCATCATCATATCAGTCTGCGGCCGGCTCGGCATACCCGGCACCCGCTTGACGTCGAGGTGGAATGGGTACCGGATACCGAGGTGGCTGACCTTGATTCGTCGGGATAACTTGGTTCTCTTCCTGCCTACCCTGGGCGGGTCCTGACTTTCCCCGACCGGCATTGCCTTGCTCGGCTACTCTCTTTCCGGCATAAGCCGGGTCGTACGGTTGTATCTGCTTGTTCTTGCCAGAGTTCACACTCTGGCCCCTGCTCCTGCCGACATACGGCGAGGAGGCTTGTCCCTTGGACACTCCTCCGGCTCCACCATCCGAGTGAAGGAACCGAGATCCACCCGCATCCGGGTTGGCCTTGCGATAGGCCTCGTTCTGTCGGTTAGCGACAGCCACCAACTCATTGACTCGGTCCTGCTGCCTATTGCGAGCTTCACCGGATAAACCGGCCAACTCGGCTATGGCTGCCTCTGCCGCCCTAAGGTTCTTTCCGGGCGTGCTGTATCTTGGCTTTTCGGCCGACACATGACTAGCAGTTCTAGCAGATCTAGCTCTACCATCTCTAGCTATCTCTGCATTAAGGTCTCTACCTCGGGCACGCACCTCGTCGATTCGACTAACTGGGTTTGCTGGAGTAAAATCATGAGCCGAGTTATACTCACGCATTGATATGTCGAACTCCTGCCTGACTCGGGCCACTTCCTGGGCTTCTCGGAGTATCTCCTGGCGCTGCTGCTCCAACTCCGCCTGAGTTAAAGCAACATCTGCACCCGGTGCGACTGGCGTTGCCAGCTTCTGAATCGCGTCCTGAAGAGGACTCGGCGTCACCGGCACGCTGGATGTGCTGGCCTGTGCCGCACGGTTCTCCGGTTTCTCCAAGGGCGGACGCCCTGTTCTTGCCGACCTGGTGCCGGGGTCAGCCTCGCCCGCTACGGCTTTGCCGATACCGACACCCGGGGCGGTCATCATGACTTCCACGCAACTAGCGGGGCGAGCGGTACGCCGGCCGCGAGCTGCGCAGACTGCGGGTGGATCCGCTCCCAGCTGCACCCTTTCGGGGAACCTGCAAGGGACCTCGGTGGCGACGTAGACCGTGAGCGCGCCGAAGTCGATGAGGCATCCGTTCCGGGGCAGTGGCCTGCTGCCGAAACAGCCTGCGTTGTCGGTGATGACGTTGAGGGAGCCGAATCGGTGGACAAGGCCACAGACCACACGCTCACCCGACGCGATGATAGAGCCCGTCCGGATGTAAACTCCAGCCAGCGCCGCTGCTGGCCCCACGGTGGGCGCCAACTGTCGTGGTGGTGTCACGGCAGATGCCATAGATGGCTTGATTTGTGGGGCCGATGGACGCTGGAGGCACCCGGGGAGGGCTTGTGCACACGAACACGCACACGATGAACACAACTCAAACGACACACGGTTTTACCCAGGTTCGGGGCTCTCGTGAGGAGATAACACCCCTACTCCTGCCTATATGATCGATATATATGGACTATCACTGATTTACAAGCTTGCTCCTTGAGCTGTGATGGAAGAACAGCACGGTCTAGGTCACAACCGAGTCTCGGCGGTGCTCTATAGCTCTCTACTGCCTATGAAAGAAATGAGTCAATGCTGGAGTAAGAGGCAAGTATGTGTGCCAGCGTCGTCGTAAGAGGAGCCCCTGGTGCTCCTTATAAAGGGAAGCCCAGGGCACAAGTTAGGGCTGACATCAGTGCTGGCGTAGTCCGGACTGTAGCCATGCCCGGTCCTCTGACCGCTTCCGTCACCGCGCCGTGGCACGTCCCATCTGTCTCCTCCAACACACTGCTCCCTGGTACCGCTTCGGTCAGCGGCATGGAGGTCAATCACTCTGGTCAAGTGGCCTCGTCCCATCGTGCAAGTGGTTCTGCGTCCTGACCCGTGATTGTAGGGACAAGACCTGCGCCTTGACCACAGCCCGAGTAAGCTTCCTTATTCGGCACAGGCATGCCGAATCCCCTGTAACTCGGTTTCGCCTTCCCTGCATACAAGAAGAACAAAGAACAATCCGACATATAACTTGCGTGATCCGACATAACCATATGTCGGTTAATCATGACCCGGCCAGTTCCGAGTCAGCCGGTACAGTTATGTCGGTTTCAGTGACCCGGTCAACACCGAGTCAACCTTTATATCGACGTCTTGCCCATATCCGGGGGTTGCCCCCCGACACTTCCATGTGTAAGTATTAGTATCGATCCCACGAGGAGTAGAAGGTATAAGTATTTATCCTCTTAAATAAGAGTGTCACTTCTCTTATTATCTATGCACTAGACAAACTAAAATGATTAAATTATGCAAGCGTTTTTGGGTTTTGGTGTAGAGTTTGCAATAAAGTAAAAAGCTGAAAATAAAAAATGACAAGTAAAAGCTCTCAAAGAGAGAAAGCCCAATCCTCTATGCAGCAAGAGGACAAGCTTGAGTGGTGTGTTTATTATAGGTGGAAAACATTCCCAAGGGCTACATGGATTCATGGCATAAATATTTCTAGAACAACAAGGTAAACATTTTGTCAAGTTTTAATCTTCTTTGGACGGAGTCATAATTAGGTGTAGTTAAATAAATAAACTAAACCCCTTATGATGGATCATGTGGCCAAGTAAATGACTGCACAAGAATTATTAAGACATAAAGTCCCACCATAGCATTACACTCTAAGGTCCCCGATATAAATCCCCTCCTAATGTAACTTCATGTATTAGACCATGGTTTACGTGTCCTCCTAGGTCCTACCCATTCCATCACACTAGTGTGATTGCACCTTCATGCATTACTCAATATATGGTGCACTTCATACATTGTACATCAAGACAATCATAAAAGATAAAAACTTGACCAAATACTCAACACAAGTTAAGTGAAAATTATTGTCAATCCATCCTATGCCCCCAGGAACATGAGAGAACTACTCACAACGCGAAGACATGATATGATTCAATGGTATAAGTGATACAACACAATCTGAAAATATAATCTCCCCACAAAACAATGACAAGTAGCAATTCACAAACATGTAGAATAGTACTTAGACAATAGCTAGGGTTCGAACTGTCTCAAACTATGAGGGGGATTAAGTGGATCACGAAGATGGTGATGGAGATGGTGCTGGTCTTGATGGTGGTGTTGATGGAGACTCCGGAGGGGGGATGGAGGAGTCTTCCGGAGGTGATTCCGGCGGCGTTTCCTGATACGTCTCAAACGTATCTATAATTTTTGAGTGATCCATGCTAGTTTTGCGGTATTGTCACATGTTTTTACTATCAATTATATCATTTTTATGCATTTTATCGGACTAACCTATTGACAAGATGCCCAGTGCCAGTTCCCTGTTTTTGTGCTGTTTTTGTTGCAGAAAGTTACTTCTGAAAATATTCTCGGAATTGGACGAAAATTTACGGAGATTTTTTATTGAAGAAATGAGGAAGGGAGCCAGAAGGGCGACTCCAGGGGACCCACACAGGCCAGGGGCGGCCCCCTGCCGCGGCCTAGGGCCCACCCGTGGGTGGGACCCGCCCCTGCCCTGTGGGGCACCCCTCGGCCGCCTCCGACGCCTATAAAATCATCCCCGACGAAAAAACCCTAAGCCCCGAAGGATTTTCCCAAATACGCAACAGAGCTTCGCCGCCATCGCCGACAAGTTTCGGGGGTTCAGAAGGTCCTGTTCCGGCACCCTGCCGGGACGGGGATCGACCGCCGGGGCCATCTCCATCAACACCACTGCTTCCCGCGATGAGGAGGGAGTAGTCTCTCACCGGGGCTGAGGCTTATACAAGTAGCTATGTGGTTATCTCTCTCTCTCATGATGTGATCTTCATTGTGATCATGAGTTTTGTTAGTGTAGTTGAATACATGATGTTTCTCTATGTATAATGGATATGATGTTGCTCAAGTGGTGTTATTTAGTACAATTTCCGAAGCCACCGTTGTGATCATGGTACCTCGGTGACAGGATGGGTGCCGTGTGTGACTCTATGGATAATAGATTGGAAGGATCTTCATCATGAGTTTGTTCTTTATTTGTTGGATTGAATAGATCATGAGGTTTCTTGATGCTTGTGTTATTAAAGAAAGAGACTATTAAATAAATAGGTTGTGGTGTTTGTTAGTACTATCTTTGGATGCGGATAGTGACAGCATGAAGTGTGCATAGATGTGGAATACAAACTTTAAGATGTGCTTTTCGTAGCCCTACGCAATTCTCATCCTATTTGATCCACAAAAGAATGATCTCCGAGTAACGTCTACCACGCATGTATTTTTGTGGGAACTATCATGTGTTTAATTATATTAATGATGTTGAGAGTAGTCACTAGTGAAAGTATGAAGCCTAGGCCTTGTTCCCAAGCATTGAAACACCGTTTTCAGTCACTTTTGTCACTTGTTTGCTTGCTGCCATTTTTATTATAGAATTACAAAATCACCTTTTACCATCCATATCACTTGCATTTTACCATCTCTTTGCCGAACTAGTGCACCTATACAACTGACAATTGTATTAGGTGTGTTGGGGACAAAAGAGACTTCTTCTATCTTAATTGCAGGGTTGCTTGAGAGGGATATCTTTGACCTCTACCTCCCGTGGATTCGATAAACCTTGGGTTACTCACTTAAGGGAAATTTGCCGCTGTCCTACAAACCTCTACGCTTGGAGGCCCAACAAGTCTGCAAGAATAGAAGCGTGTAGTAGACATCAAGCTAATTTCTGGCGCCGTTGCCGGGGAGGTAAGGTAAACGGTAGTCACATTCCGACGACGAAGCTAATTTCTAGCATTGTTGTTGGGGAGGTGAGTGCTTGAAGGTATCTTCTTTAGATCTTGCAATTAAATATTTTTGTTTCTTGTTTTTATTTCACTAGTTAGGCTTAATGGAAAACAACAAAAAAATTAGAGAGCTTTATAAAATTTAACTTGAAATTGGTCATGATGCTTTTGAAGAGAAAATTAAAAAACCTATGGAACTTTATTTGCATAATAATCATTATAGTAGCAATGTTATTAGCACGAATTCTTTGGACACCATTATTGCTAATGCTATGGAAAATTCTAAGCTTGGGGAAGCTGGTTTTGATGAATATGATCTTTTTAGTCCCCCAAGCTTTGAGGAGGAAATTTGCTTTGATTATACTATGCCTCCTATATATGATGATTATTATGATGAATGTGATATTTTCAGTCCACCTACTATTGAGGAAAAAGTTTATTATGATCATGATATGCCTCCTATTTATGATGATTACAATGATGGTTATGATAGTTTTACTCCCACGATTACTAATGAGAAAGATTTTGCTTATGTGGAGAGTAATAATAATACTTTTATGCATGTGAATCATGAGAAAAATGCTTTATGTGATGGTTATGTTATTGAGTTTTCTTATGATTCTACTGAAAGTTATTATGAGAGAGGGAAGTGTGGTTATATAAATTTTCATCTTATGAAGTTTCCCCTCTTTATGTTGAAGGTTTTAATGTTGCACTTGCTTTGCCTTCCTATGCTTAATGCTTTATGCTCCAATGATTTATTTTCTTACAAGATGCCTATGCATAGGAAGAGAGTTAGACTTAAATGTGTTTGATATTTGCTTCATGATGCTCTCTTTTGCGTTGCAACTCTTATTCTTATGAGAGCATCATTAAAATTATCATGCCTAGCTAAAAGGCTTAAAAGAAAAGCGCTTGTTGGGAGGCAACTCATCTTTTACTTTCAGTTTGTTTTTGTTTTTCTTGAGTCATGAAGTTGTTGCCTCTGTAGCAATTTCATTATATCTTTTTCTTTTGGTTTTTTGTGCCAAGTTTAGCCTCTAATGCATTGAAAGTGCGAGGTATTGTGTTGATGTCCAAAAACAGATTCTGTGCGCCTATTGCATGAAAATCCTAAAATCACCATAATTTTATCTTTTTCTGATAATTTTTTACAGCAAGCCTGATGCTTTTATCTATCTTTCGTTAGTTTTAAATTTTTTTATTTGATCTGCAGAAGTGCCTCGAAAAATTCGATCTTTACAGACTGTTCAGATTTTGACAGATTCTGCTTTTATTTTGCATTTGTCTCTTTAGCATCGTCATATGTGATACTCTAGGTAGAGTGCCACATTGAGGCTTAGTAAACAGTAGCTAATGCCCAATGAATTTGTTTGCAATTTGTCTTGAGTTGAACACATGTGCATTTTAATTTATGAGCACTAACCCTCTAATCAAATTATGAGAAGTTTTGTGTGAAGGGAGTTTTTAAGTTCCAAAGGAGAGAAATATGAAGAAATCGATGATGGATCAGATCTCAAGCTTGGGGATGCCCCCATGGAACCCCCTCTGAATATCAAGAACTATCAAGAGTCAAAGCTTGGGGATGCCCAAGGCATTCCCTCATCTTCATCGACTATCATAAGGTCGTCTTAGTTGAACTTCGTTTTTATCACTTTACATATTATGTGCTATGCTTGGAGCGTCTTTTTACTTTCAGTTTTTTTTTGCTAGTCATATTCATGTTGGATCCTATCTATCTTGTGTGGGAGAGAGACACGCTCCGCTTTTTCGTTTGAATACTCCTTTGCTTTGCTTATATCTTGTTGAGTATTCTTAGCCACTATTTGTTTGCTAGTAAGCTCTCGCTTTTAGCTTTTATCTTGTTTAGATCTGCTAGTTATTGATGTTAAACTCTCTTGTTCTTCACTTATATTTTTTTAGAGAGTTGCTATGGTTGCTTGGTTAATTTGTTAGAACGGTAAAATGCTATTCATGTGATATTGGAATGAAATGAAAAGCCTGCATAGTATTATAGATCATTGTGTGGATACTTGATACTTCTCATTTGTTTTGAGATATTAGGATGAATGTTTAAACTTGCTGGTTATTTGAGTGGAATTGATTAGTAAAAAAATACTGTTAAAAACTTGAAACTATGTGGTGTTTCGTAGTTGTTAATTCTTTAAGCTAATCTTTCCATCAAAAGAATTGTTTGGTCAACATTGGAGACGGTGTGGAGCTTTTATGGTTATGATGGATAAATGTATTATGCTACTCTGTTACCGGTTAATTTTAGATGTTTGCTTCAAATACCTTCTTTGCTAAGCCCAAAAATTCGTACTGAGTGTATGATTTACTCGTGCATCCAAATCCCAAAGCCAAACTATCTTGCCAGCTGAGTCCACCATATCTACCTATGCATGGTATTTCCTGCCATTCCAAGTAAATTTGTCATGTGCTATCTTTAAAAAATCAAAATACTCCGTTTTGTGCCTCTATTTTTAAGCTCATGAGGGAGCAGTAGAGAGCTAGATATAACTTGTGACGAGCAAGGTCATAGAGTACTCTTATGAAATCTGAATATAAAAGATGGACACTTTGGAAAGATATATAAATGAGTAGAGGTAAAACATGAATACGTTTCATCTAACTTCCAAATGCTTCTACTTAAGTTAATGTCTGCAATGTGGTATTCATTGGTGTGAAGCTCTTATTACCCCTATCATAGCATTTTGAATGGTTAAAGTTTAAAGTGAAAGCAAATATGAGTAGTGTGTTTGACAAAGTATGGGTTAAAAGCTTCATGCCCCGTGAATACGAGTAACTACACCATGGTGTTACTCAATTTGGGCTACCAAGCAAGTTCAAGTTGAAGTCATTGTAAAAATAGCGTCATCAAGAGGGTCAACTGGGGTACCTCTTGTCCCAGGACATGGAACAAGCCCATGTCAAAATGACAAGACAAACAAACATAATGAATAATCTCAGCACCCTTTTTATTTACTATTGATATAGATTTTTTATTATGAGGTGCATCACTGAAGGTTCACCATAGCATGTAAGTAAATTTCCACCATGAATGATGCATGGCTTAGATTAGCGGCCCAGGCGTCTCTCTAGCCATTTATACAAACTCCTCAAACTTACCAAGTTTCCGCATTTATTTGGAACCATGATAAGCATCCATAAACAAAAGTACATGATATCAACTAAATATAAGAGCACGTTGAAAGCTTGCCATGTGACAGCACATATGAGCTAACTCCCAACCAAGACTCTTGTCAATAAAACTGAGGATGGTTGGGGAACTAAACCAAACCTCAACTGAACCCGCGTGATCAATTTGAGCAAATCGAACCCAACTAACCCACTTATTTTTTATTCACACCCAAACCAAACTGAACCACGCACAGACTCCACCCAAACCGAACTGAACCCGTGACTAGAACCATGGTTTTAACCTATGGGTAAACAACAGTTCCCCATAGGGATGCAAGGGGTAGCAGCGTCTTCGTCTGCCTACTACGCTTGCAGCTAAACCACGCAGATTTTTTAGATTAAAAAACCACGTAGATTTTCTGACGAACGGATGAGAGGAGAGCAGGTGACATGACGAGGCTGCCGGCGAGGTAGTACGACGGCACGCCGACAACTAGACCGATCCAGAAGCTGGCCAGGTACCAGGCTGTCATAGTGCGGTCCGAGGGAGGCGTAGGGGACAGGTCTGATGCGCTCAACGAGAGCCTGGGTCTCGCCGGTACCATCCGCGGGCGCGCGGCGAGCGTGAGGCTTGGTCTCGAGAGAAGAGGCGGTTGCGGCGGCGACGCCTGCTGGGAGCTTGTCGCCACATGGCGGTGGCGAAAATAGTTTGGATGGCGCACGGTGAGAGCTTTGGACAACGCCATGGACACGGCCATAGTCGTCGGAGGAGCAGAGGGAGGAGATGAGGGGAGAGACGGCTCCCCTCCGCGCCACTCGCGAGCCAACCTACTGTAGCAACCCTGGAAGCTCAGATCGAGCCCGTCCGGTTGCTGCCCTGGACCTGCCGTCGTCGTCCCCATGCTTGCACCGCCGCTGCTGACCGCCGCTGCCGCGCTGCCATACCTGCCCTGCCTACCACCATGAGGACCGCTGTCCCGCTGGACGAGGGCGCCACCGAGCTGCACCGCGGCTGACCAGGGCCACACAGCTAGCACCCTCCACGCGCGCGGGGATGAAGACCCCGCCGCATCGACGGGAGCATCCTCACGGCGGCGAATCGACGGGAGCATCCTCACGGCGGCGCGCGGGTACGTCGAGGTCCATCAAAATCTCCTGCTGCGGTAGCCGGAGAAGAACCCTCTCCGCCTTTGCCGCCACCGCCGACAGAAGCAAGAGGCGTAGGGGATGGAGACTGTGGAGTAGGCGGCGGCCACGCTGTCGAGCGGCACGCAAGGGAAGGGAGTGGTGTAGGCCTAGAACCAATTTTAAGAACCGGTTACGAACCACAAGTTAGCCTGTTTGGAACTAGAACTGTTTGGACCTGTACCCGACCACACCTAAACTGGTTTCTAGAGGAACCGAACTAAACCAAAACTTTTCTCAGGAAAATCCATTAGGACCCGAACTAAACAAGCCCAAGTAAGGAAACCAAACTGATACACCCAGTTAAATGAAAACCATTTCCAGGTTTACTTGTCAAGCTCACAACTTCATAATTTTAATCACTTGTTGGAATTTGAGAGTGAAGGATTTGAGCACTTGTGCTCTTGCCATAAGCATATGTTGCTTTGTTGGAATTTGAGAGTGAAGGATTTGAGCACTTGTGCTCTTGCCATTGCATTTGGTGCATCGGTTTGTGCTCTCCACGAAGATTTGTGTAAGTTGAAGTTCGAGAAGCTTGTTACTCTTGGGTGCATTGTGTTCCCAAGAGCTTGTGCCTCTTGGGTGTATTGTGTACCCTAGACGGTTGGTGGTGTCGCGAAGACTTCGAGTTGTGAAGCTTCGGGCAAGGTTTGGGAGCCCCCGATTGAGTTGTGGGTGTGTGCCCCAAGATCGTTGTAAAGGCTCCGGATTCCGCCTTGAAGGATTCCAATAGTGGAAGGTGAATCTAACCCTTGGGGTGAGGTTCATCGGAGAATAGGGTGAGGCCTTTTATGGCATCTTGAGTAGGCCTTTTGTGGCGAGCTCACACCCCTCCAACGAGATGTACTCCCCTAACAAGGAGAAACTCGGGAATACATCCTCATCTCCGCGTGACTCGGTTATTTTTATACCCGAGCTCTTTACTTATGCAATTTACATTGTGATAGCCTTCGTGCTTGAAGTTTTATATCTTGCTATCACCTTGTTGTTTGCCTTGCTTAGTACAAGTTGTTGGTGCACATAGGTGAGCCTAGTTTATTTAGGTTGTTGGCTTGTTAATTTAAACACCTAGTTTTATTCCGTATTTATCAAGCCTTAAACCGGAAAAGTTTTAAACGCCTATTCACCCCCCTCTAGGTGACATCGTTTGTCCTTTCACACCTTTCGGCAATTGTCCTCCTGAACTACCATTTGCTAGTAGCTATGTGAACTTTCATGTCATGACGAACTACCATTTGCTAGTAGCTAGGTAAACTTTAATGTCCTGACGAACTACCGTTTGAGTAGCTAGGTGAAGTATGGTTGCACTGATGAACAGTCATGGTGGTAATGTCACCACTAATGACAAGTGGTGACTGGAAGTAGCATTGTTTAGCAACCAAACACCATGCGTTTGTAGTTGTGAAACAAACACATCCGACCAAATAGCGTGTGCTTGAAAATTTGCACCCAGCCAAACGGGCCCGACCAGAAAATTGTTGGCAACCAAACGGACTGCACAACATGGCTCAGGCCACATTTTTTCAGGGCCAGGCTTGCCAGGGTCATGGATGCAAAAGGGCTAAAAAACGCCCGAGCAACCAAACATTCCCATGGAGGCCGAGCTTCAGGGAGCTCGGTTTTCAAAAAAAAATTAAATCCGATTTTCGTTGGGAAAGAATGGCGAAGTCCATCCGGAAATGGAAATGGTAACAACGGCCCAAAAATGGAGGCCAGTTTGAAAGCATATCCTATTTTGGAGTTACTTTTAAGCCCCACTCCACTGGTTCGGAAAAGATAGATTTTCTGCTAGAGGACGGTGTTCAGGTAAAATAACCAACCTAGGTTTCCCGCTTCGGATTACTAAAGTGCTAAACCTACCTCACCTGGGTGCACTCGTTTTTTGGTTTCAAAAATTCTGGTACAAATCATAGTCGCAGATAATATCTAGATCCACTATTGTGAAAAATTTCAACCGCAAATTCGTTGTATTCTGATCTAGAGAAAAAAGAGAAATGTGGAGATCTGAATCGGTGAACAATGCGCAATCTCAAAATTTTGATATCTTGCCCGATTTGTTATTTGTGTATGTCAGAATAATACGAATTTGGTCCTGAAAAGTTTCAAAATGGTGGATATAGATTTTGTCTACAACTATGATTTTCCCAGAATTATTTGAAACGAAAAAAGCGGATTTAATTTATTTTGTTGGAAACCGAGCTCCTTGGAGCTCGGCCTCCATTTGGACTTCCATGGTTCCACAGCATGTTCTTCTTTTCTGTTTTGAGCAAGGAAAAAAATAGCATGCTATAGGAAAATAACGCCAGCCTTAAAATACACTATAGCGTGCTATTCCGCGCTATAATGTGCTATTCCACGCTATAGCGTGCTATTAGCGAGACATTCTGCACTAATTTAATTAGCGAGACAACTCACAAAACGCTATAACGTGCTATTAGCGTCGCTATAGCGCGCTATTTTTTTCCATAGTTTTGAGGGAAGTAGATTCTACCCTCATCTGGTGGTCTATTATCTCACCACACCCTGCATTTTCCATGCCTGGTGGATCACGCTAATCAGTTAAACATAATCTAGACTACTCTCTCCGTTTGGGTTTAAGGATCGTGCTCGATTTAATCGTTGTAATATAAATTGTATATAATGCAAAAAATATATCAGTAGAGTATAACATCTAAAGTTTTGGAATGGTATAAATTTTATGATATATATTTCGTATTACGTTGATCAAATTGATAATCTCTAAACTTTTTTTTGCGGGAATTTGAGAACTTTTATTCAACAAAAACAGTACCAAGAAACTAGGGGCAGAGTCCAGCCAGGTGTCGGTCACCTGAAGCGAGCACGAGTGTTTCGCGCACAGGTGAGCCGGCACATTGGCTTCTCGATAAGTATGTTGAATTACAAAAGATGTAAAGAAAGAAACTAGCTCTCCAATCTCTAAAAAGATAGGTGCAACCACTGATCGTGAGTTGTGCCTAGTGTTCCAGAGGTTAACTACCTCCAGGCAATCCATCTCCATAATCACATGCTCGAAGCCGCGAAGATGAGCAAAAATAACTCCCTCTCTCAGAGACAAGGATTCAGCTACGAGTGGATCTGTGACTCCAGGTAGTGGCTTACTCCACGCAGCAAGCAGCGCAGACGATGAACGGGCCACACCACCCGCACCACCAGTTCCAGAGCTCACATTAATCGCACCGTCACAGTTTACCTTCACCCAGCCATCATCAGGGGGGCGCCATCCATAGCCTGGCAGAATTTTTGCATGATAGCGTGGTAAGTCCAACAGCGCCAGGTCTTCTCGAATGCGGCGGACTGAAAACACCGGATCAGTTGTCTCCTCATCATGTGTCCATCTGTTGCGAGAGTGCCAAATTACCCACATGACAGAGATTATTTTCGCCCTTACTTGGTCTGTAAACCGGTCATCACACAGAATGTCACGAGCCCAGGTATTCGGATGCAGACGAGGAAGGCGGAACTCGAATAAGGATTGTGCTTCCTCCCAGAAGCGCTGCGCATGCGAGCAATGAATTAGTGCATGCATTAGATCCTCATCCATGGCAAGGCAGACGTTGCATCTGCTGCTCTCTTTTATGTGCCTCCTTTGCAGGGTGCACTCATCAGGTAGAATCCCTCTAGTGACTCTCCACCAGAAGACTCGAATTTTTGGCAGAACTTTGAGCTTCCAAAGAGAATTCCATACTCGTTCGTCAGTCTGTGAGGTGCCGGTAGTCGTTCCTCCCTGTAGAGCGCGCTGCTTGTTTTGGGTAACAAGAGAACGATACGCCGATTTGACGTTATAGATTCCTGAATTTTCAAAGTTCCAAGCCACTTGATCTTCTCCACCTCCATTCCGTAGCGGTATGTTAAGAATTGCTTCGGAATCAGGTGCAATGAACGTTGATCTTACCAAATCAGTCCGCCAACTCTATGAGTCCTGATCAATTAACTCACTGACCATAACCAGATTAGTGTCAGTCGGCTTGAACCTAGGTTTTAGGGACCGAGCCTCTGGAATCCAGCTATCCGACCAGATGTTGATCGTAGAGCCGTCTCCCACTCGCTTCACAAGGCCAACCTTCAACGCCTCGCGTCCAGCAGTAATCGCTCGCCAAATTGGCGAGGCCGAGCTTGGTGATAATCTCTAAACGCGGAACCTATAAACCAGAATAAAGGCCGTACAATACGTCGGCGTCAACATAAATACCTACTGTATACTGTGGTCGCTGATGGATCGGCGAGAACACGGCACTTGTCTCCTTCAGTGCTGGTCTCCATCGACCGGACCCAGACTTTGACCCAACTGAACGTACATGCATTATTGTACACACTAACGAACGCATGATTGACAAATCGAAGACGAATACACGTACGTTCAGACGAATACACGGAGCATACACCCAGCATTTAAGTTGCTACGAATACGTGTGAATGTAGCAAAAGACTAAAAAAATCTTTTAAAATAATAAAATTATACTTTGAACACATTGAAGTTGTTAAAAGAGAATAAAAAATCGCGCGTACATCTCGATATTTATGGGCTCACATTTATCATGTAGTGTGTAAAAAGACAAAATTTGTTGCTACAAATGACTTTTAACAAGACAATTTTTGTTTTTTACACAGCCTAGAAAAAATATCGTTCTTACTCTCGCAAATAGAATGTCAAGATGTTAAAGTTTATTCACAATTTTTTAACATTTTGAAATGTCTTTTTTAAGTGGCGGGAGCCTATGCTCCCATGTTTCAAAACGAATTTTCGATTTCGATCTTTCAAACAATACAATACGAATATGTACACTTGGATAAAAATACCTACTATATATACCCGCTCTATATTACCCGGGCATGCAAGGAATAATACCGTACACAGACCCATAATTCCATGGACGACTTGACCCTATAGCAGCGACTGGACTAGTTGGTGTTGATCTGGGCGAGCATGCAACGCACGTCCTTGGCGGCGGGCCGCTCCTTGGGGTCGTCGGCGACGCAGAACACGGCGATGCGCAGCACCAGCAGGATCTGCTCCTCGTGCCCGCCGCCGGCAAGGGCCGGGTCCACAGCCTCCTCGTAGTCGCCGCGCTGCACCACCCGCCGCAGCCACTTCACCATCCCGACCTCCTCCACCTCCGTCGCGAAGAACCCGTCCGTCGGCTCCTTCCCCGTCGCCAGCACCGCCAAAATCACCCCGAAGCTGTACACGTCGCACTTGGCCGTGAACTTGAGCGTCTGGTGGTACTCCGGCGCGATGTACCCCATCGTCCCGGCGACGTGCGACGTCGACACGTGCGTCTGCGCGTCCGGCATCGCCTTGGCGAGCCCGAAGTCGGCGATGCGCGCCTCCAGGTCGTCGTCCAGCAGGATGTTCGCCGGCTTCAGGTCGCGGTGGATGATCTGCGGCTGCTGCGACTCGTGCAGGTACTCCAGCCCCGACGCGATGCCCACCGCCACCCGCAGCCGCTCCGGCCACGACAGCGCCACCACCACCCTGCTCTTGTCCTCCTCGTTGTTGACGTCGTCCTCCTCGCCGCCGGCCCGCTGCTGCTTCTTCTTGAGCGCGTTGTGGAGGCTGCCGTTCTTCATGTACTCGTACACCAGGTAGTGGCAGTCGGGCCGCGGCACATGCGCCGCCAGCGGCAGGAGGTTCCGGTGCCGGATGTGCCCCACCGTGCGGATCTCCGACTGGATCTGCCGCGACCACTTGTCCAGCTGCCGGCTCTCCTCGTCGCTCAGGTTGTTGCTCTGCTTCCCGGGACCGTCGCCCACCTGCCGCTTGATCTTCTTGATGGCGACGAACCTCGGCTCCTCCCCCTCCCGCTCCACGGGGAGCTGCGCCTTGAACACCTCGCCGCACCCGCCGCGCCCGATCACCTCCAGCGACGACACCAGCTCCTCCTTCTCCAGGAACGCCAGGTGGTCCGCGCGCTTGATCAGCTTCGGCGTGTAGATCACCATGCCGGACTTGGTCCGCCGGAACCGGCCCCGGAGGCAGTTCAGCGCGAGGCGGAACAGCACCGACAGGCCCAGGCCGGAGATCACGCCGGCCAGGGAGCCCACCACGAAGCCGATGATCCAGTTGCGCACGCGGTGCTTGTGGCTGCGGTGGCGCTTGCCGCCCTGCTCGGGCGCCGTCGACGGCGCGGTGGCGTTGTTTGATGCCGCCGGAGAGTTGTGGTTCGCGCCTGTGGAGTTGCTCTTCTCGGCGAGGATGTACCGGTGGGGCACGGTCGTCCGGCGGTGGTGCACGTTCCGGCTCCCTAGACGGGACCGGCGCGCCAAGGCGGACCGCATGCCGTCGTGGCGGCCGTCGTAGCACTGGACGGCCGAGATGAGGACAAAGAGGAGGAGCGTGAGGACGGAGACGAGGGGAAGCTTGCTACTGGGCGCCATTGCGTTGGTCTTGTGGCGAGGAAGCTTCCCGCCGCCGCCCGGCGAAGAGTGGGAGATGACCGGAGACTGGAGAGCGGAGATACTAAATAGGGCCGGCCAGGGGATTACCGTGTGGAATAAATGGACGGCTGCGATGCGTTTGTGGACAGGATAGACGTGAGAGATTCGTTGTGAAGGCGGCATATCGTGACGCGGGAAGACCGTGGACTCGAGCCAGGTCCGTCAACGACCGGCCAGCACGGCAAGGGTGGAACGGAATTGACGGTTATGCCCCTAGAAAATCTTGGACAAATGGCTTACTGTGCCCTACTCGTCATTATTTTCCCAAGAAAATCTGTGTTGATAGATATAGTGAATTTTGCATTTACTCGATGGAAGAAGACACGCTATGGATTCTGCAAATCCGATAGGGCAGGGAGTCATCAGGAGTTCCATGGGCGCCATGCTCCAAAAATGCAAATCATATTTCACTTTGCATACTCATTAGCCTAATCTCTATGTGGAAAATACATATTTGTACATAGGACATCTACTTTTTTATATCTAAATGACAAAAGAATGTTCCTTTTTGTTTGTGTATAAAGACTAAAGAATGTCTCGTGAAAAGTTTTTTCCAGCACCAAAATTTGTCTTTTTCATAGAAAAAAAATCGTTTTTTCACAAAACTTTGAGTCATCCGCTTATTTTGTGGAGATGTACATGTAAAATTTTGTTTTACAGTTTTTGGACATTTTTAATTATGTTAAAATACACTTTTCTTAAACAAGGCGGATGCCCCTAGATTCAAATCTTGTCCGGGCCCAAAGGGAAAACCGTAAACTCGAGGGGGGTAATTTGGAGGCCGAGCTCTAGAGAGCTCGACTTTCAAAACTTCATAATATGTATTTTAAAATTTTAAAAAAAATCAAGGGATGGTCACTCCTGCGTGAAACCGTCGGGGATGTGCCACTACGACTCGTTATCCGCCGATTCGGGTTGGACCTTCTTGACTTGGGCATGGGCGTGGGCACGGAGGCCGACGCCAGGGCGGACTTGTCAAATGCCATCTCCATAATGCTCATATTTGTAGCCTCCGCTTTCTCCGCTTGCTCGCGGACGCGCCATCAGTCTTGCCTAGCCTTCTGTCGAACCCCACTAGCTAGAGGTGGCGGGAGAGGACGATAGATCGCGTAGTTGTGGACAATTGAGGGGATTTGGGGTGGATCCGGGCAGTCAGATCCAACGTGGCGGCAGTGTCTGGGCATGTCCGAGCAACCCCATTTCCTCCCCACATATGGGCTAGGTATAAGGGTTGCCGGACAACCCCGATGTTTGGGTTGACTAAGAAGGGCTCCTGGTTGGGTGCGTTGTTTTCTGTCCGGGTTGTCAACCAGACCTATGGGGGGGGGGGGGGGGGGGGGGGTTCAGGGGTTCAGTAGGAGATGCTATAAAGCGCACTATATCAGAAAAAGTCCACTTTTACGTCCCTGAATTCTTAAGAAAGTTTACTTTGCATCCCAACACTTCTTTGTTTGGTCCAAAATGAACCTCACAATCTTTAAAAGGTTCACATTCCGTCCAACCATATGAAAACGATGAGGCATGCACATCCACCTACGAAGCTGAACATCTAGTTGACTCGGTGTAGGGAGGTTTCAGGATTTGGTGTTCGTGTTGTGATTTTGACTCGGTGGAAAACTGATGTAGATTCGGTTCCAGTCCGGTTTACCTATTTTTTATGCCATCTGTTTATTAGGAGTTTGGGTTTCATTTTAGACTAAACAGAAGTTTTAGGATAAAGAGTGAACTTTCTTTAAAAGTTTATTTAAGATGAAAAGCCGACTTTCTTCGAAAAAATACTAATACGAGCCGTGTTAAAAAAAACACGAGCCAAAATGCCAGATTTTTCTTTTTGAGTTTGCCAAAAAAAAAAAATACTAATAGGAGCCAAAATGACAGATGCGCCAACTTCAGGCTGCACCTACCAAGGCTGGTTGTTGGACCGTGTGGTGCAGAGCAGACCACGGCTACGTCCCCAAAATAGCTGACACGTCCTCCAACCCAGGAACTATTAAGCCGCCCGCAGCTACCAGAACGAGCAGAGCACACTCCTCGCGCGAATCCGTTCACCCCACTCCACGGCGCCGGCAATGCCGACATCCGGCGACACTGGCCCTCACATCGTGCTCCTCCCGAGCGCCGGGATGGGCCACCTGGTCCCGTTCGGTCGCCTCGCCGCCGCCCTCTCCTCCTCCGGCTGCGACGTCTCGCTGACCGCCGTGCTCCCCACCGTCTCCTCCGCCGAGTCCGCGCACCTGCACGCCCTCTTCGCGGCCTGCCCTGCCGTCCGCCGCCTCGACTTCCCGCTGGCCCCGTTCGACGCCTCCGAGTTCCCCGCAAACGCCGACCCCTTCTTCCTCCGCTTCGAGGCCATGCGCCGCTCCGCGCCGCTCCTCCTCGGCCCGCTCCTCGCCGGCGCCGGCGCGTCCGCGCTCGTCACGGACATCGCGCTCGCCTCCGTCGTCATCCCCGTCGCCAGGGACCTCGCACTCCCCTGCTACGTCCTCTTCACCGCCTCCGCCGCCATGCTCTCCCTCTGCGTCCACTTCCCCAACTACCTCGACGCCAACGCCGGCGCTCCCGTCGGCGACGTCGAGATCCCCGGCGTGTACCGCGTCCCCAAGGCATCCGTCCCGCAGGCTCTGCACGACCCCAACCACCTCTTCACGCGCCAGTTCGTCGCCAACGGACGCATGCTCGCGACCTCCGCCGGCCTCATCGTCAACTCCTTCGACGCGCTCGAGCCGGAGGCCATCGCGGCTCTACAGGACGGCTCCGTCGCCGCCGGGCTCCCATTCCCGCCGGTGTTCTCCGTCGGGCCGCTCGCTCCGGTCATCCTTTCGGCAGGAGACCCGACGAAACATCAACAAGCAGATGATTACATGCGGTGGCTGGAGGCGCAGCCGGCGCGGTCGGTGGTGTACGTCAGCTTCGGCAGCCGGAAGGCCATCTCCAGGGACCAGCTCCGGGAGCTCGCGGCGGGGCTGGAGGCGAGCGGGCACCGGTTCCTGTGGGTGGTGAAGAGCACCGTGGTGGACAGGGACGAGGACGCCGACCTCGGCGAGCTGCTCGGTGAGGGGTTCCTGGAGCGCGTGCAGGGGCGGGGCGTGGTGACCAAAGGATGGGTGGAGCAGGAGGAGGTGCTGAAGCAGGACTCCGTCGGGCTGTTCGTCAGCCACTGCGGCTGGAACTCCGTTACGGAGGCGGCGGCGGGCGGGCTGCCCGTGCTGGCGTGGCCGAGGTTCGGGGACCAGCGGGTGAATGCCGGCGTCGTGGCGCGCGGCGGGCTCGGGGTTTGGGATGAGCGGTGGAGCTGGGAAGGGGAGGAACGGGTGGTGGGTGGGGAGGAGATCGCGGAGAAGGTGAAGGCGGTGATGGAGGACGAGGTGGTGAGGAAGAAGGCGGCCGGGGTGAGGGATGCCGCGGAGAAGGCGGTCGCCGACGGCGGCACCAGCTACGGGAATTTGGCCCAGTTCGTGCACCGGTGCCAGAAAGGACATGTAAGCAAGTAGTACGCTGTCGCTACACAAGAAGCGTATTTTGGAAATATGTAATACCAAATTGATGTCTACTTTATTGAGAAAAAAAATATGAAGACCGCAGGCTTAGGCGGCCTGAAAATGGCTTGGTGTTAATATTTTTTTTACTTATATAGCCTTCTTTATAATTAACAAAATAAAAATATTAGTTTTTTGGAAGTATAACAAACAAAATAATGTATAAAACGAGTTCAACAAAACGCTCATATAATAGATAATTGTAACATAAGAATGAATTAATATAACATGACCAAGTGAACAAAATAGATCGATATGATGCAATGATTTAAAGTTTTAAACACAGGCGCTATATTATTCACCTATACTTCACTAGCCTAGTAACCTAGACGGATCATCCTCGATGTGTTGTCATTATACCTGGCCATTTCTCGGGCCGGGCCTAGAAAAAGTTCGACACAGAAAAACTATGCCCGAGCCCGACCCGACCCGACCCGACCGCAGCTAAAACATGTTTCGCGTAAGCCCGAGCCTGACCGTCGGGCTCAAAATTCAGGCCCGAGCCTAGCCCGATGGCACGGTCGGGCCGGGCCTAGTCGGGCTTTTTCGGACCGGGTCGGGCCGGGCTGCCCATGGCCAACACTAGTTGTCATCATCATCCCTGGAGGCCTCCAGGTCGTGTTGCCAAGAAGGTGGCGTCTCCACTTCACCATGGTATGTTCCATCTCGTCTGGGTTAAGTGGTTTCGTCCCCTACGCTGGGGAAGATAAGCATGCTTTAAAGCTTCATCGCACCGCCGGTGGCTAAGGACCCAATTGTATTTTTTTAGTTTGGGGTCATGTATGCTAATTGTGAGGACGACATGTTCGATACCATTCCGTTCTCTTCGGATCCGTCCTCTGGTTCAACTCCTTCTTGGAGGCATCGAAAACCCTTCACCACCCTTGTCGGTGACGAGCGGCGACTCTGGGTTTCGCATCGCCGTGTTTCGTTGAGGTGTTTGAGTATCGACTTCGGTAATCGACTTGTGTGGAGGGTGTCCTCGGGGCCAACGTGTTGCATTTTCGTGTTGTATTGGTTTTTGGCCCTTATAAACTGGCCAATTCACTTCGTCTATATTATCAATGAAAAGATAAATCTTTTAACTCGTTCAAAAAAAGTAAAAAAATAAATCTCCCCATGAATACAATCACCCCCCTATGCAAGCGCAACGAGGAAAAGAGAAGGAGTGTCTAATTATCAGTCATCTGTTTTTGATTTCATCCTCAGTCAGATTTTTCGGCCAGTCATGTGTTTACACGTGTACACCCCGAACTGTAGCGACGATGCTGAAAAGGAAAAATGACTTCATCCCTAACGGGTCGTTAGCCCGGTAAACTTGCTCCGTTTTAGCCCGGTAAAGAAAGAGACCAGCCCACCCCCCCTCACAACCGGCTGGGGTCTATACTGGGCTTGGCGTCCAGCCCACACCGCACCTTCTTCTTCCTCAAGAAAAACCAAGGACGCAGCTGCCTCCGCATCCATTGCCTCGCATCCCAGGATGTACTAGCTCCGATCCAAAAAAAAACCCAACAAAAACAGAAGAACAACTCGAAGAAAAAAGGGCAGAGATATGGAGGAGGGTGAAAGAAAGCAGGACCGTCTTGATCCCTCGATGAATCAGGACATGCCCCGACAGGTAAGAAACTAAGAAAAATTCCCAGAAATTGCCATTTTTAGTAGCTTGCGTTGATCTTACCTGTTTGCCCACACCACCTCATTTCTTGATCCGTGTCTGGATCTACCTGTTTGACCCCACCTTGAAGGAAATCTGAGAAGCCTGGAAAAAAAACCCCATCTGTTTTCTGAATTTTGACAGATAAAACCTGAGGAAAACACATCACAGAAAACACAAAAACCTGTGGGTTCCTTCAGAAAATCTTAGATAGAGCATCACATGGTTTAGTTTGAGTACTCATGATTCCCCCCTCCGGGTTCGACGATAGATAAACATAAATCCAGACAGAAGACACTTGACTAATAGATAAAAGTAAAAAAAGGGACATGGGAAATGTGGAACACACATTCGTCCCTATTCTGGATCTAGAGAACATCAAATGAGATGACAAGGTTGTCATCATCATCCTTGCGAAACAGGATTAGTATGTCGCACCCGTAGTCCAGGTCGTTCTCAAATGAGAAATCTTGCCATCCAGCCCTGAAGCAGACCCTTCCATCTGAGCATGTGTAGTATGATGCCTCCCTGTGGTTGCCTCCCTCAATTGTGAGAAGTGCATTTCCCCTTATGGGTATGTTCAGTGTCGAGACTATTTCTTTGGGAATGCGCTGATGTCAAGAAAAAGAGGTACCAAAGTGAGTGGAAAAAAGTTAAACCTGAAAGAATAAATGAACAACATAAAGATAAATGCAAAACGAAAAAGAAAACTTTACCAATCCATTGTGGGTAACATCTGTGAATGTTATGGTGTGGACAAAAACAGCGCCCAATCCAAGACCACGGGTAGAGACATATTTGTTCATCCTTGCTATCTGTCCAGCAGTCAGCTCAACACCCTTTGAGAACACAACAGATGTTGTAGCGCCCTCGAAGACATAAGGTTCTACATGCATTAAAACAAAACACAAACTCAGATCACTGCGAGAGAAAAAAAACAAGAAACAACAGAGGACAGATTTGAAAACCATTTTGCATAGAAGGTACCTTTTACCCTTTGCTTACGGGCATCATCAGCTCCTTCTGGGAAAATGGGGACAAATGCAGTAGGATGGTCAAGTTCAAACCTGATCCTGTCACCTGACTTCATGTCATAGTCATTCAAGAGTTTCATGTATCCAGGTCCAAAGATACGTGTCTTGTTAAATTTCTTTTTCAGCTTAAACACATATTCCTCTTGCTCAGGTGACACAACAGTCATGACTTTGCCTACCAAGCTGTTTATATGGGCTCTCATGAAACATGGCACAGTCTAGGCAAAAAGAATAGAGAAAAATAAAAGAAGTTAAGAAAAGCTAACTTTGGTTCCATGCAACAGACATAAGGCTCAAGAAAATTATACAAAATAAGGATAGATATAGTAACCATCGATCTTAGAAAATGTACCATTGATTTAAGGAACCTTTTACCAAGGTAGATGTAGAAAAAAGAAGACTTCCTTCTCTTCTCCTGGCAAGGACCATCTGGCCATCCGCAAACACTGCACTGCATCTGCATGTGATTACAATTAAAAAATCACGAGATAAAAAATATAAAAAGCAACTAAGGCTGATCTGAAAAAGCTAACTGAAGATGCACTACATGTCATGACATTGCTAGATGCTAGTTACTAGAAAAACAACAAAGTTATCGATTATTTCATGTAATGACATTGCTAGTTACTGAAAAAAACAAGTTAACAATGAGGAAAATAAGCTATGGGTGGTTACTGAAATAAATCAATATTAACAAAGACGTAGATTAATAACTAATTCAACAGAATTAACAAAAAGAATGAGAGAAACTAAGCTACGGGGTGATTACTGAAATTAATGAATATTAACAAAGACGTAGATTAATAACTAATTCAACAGAATTAACAAAGAATGAGAGAAACTAAGAATAATGAGACTAAAATAATTAGTTATTAATGCGACTATACGGCGACTCAAAAACCTTGAATCACGCATGTAAGAAAAGATAGAGAAAGCCCAGAGAGAGAGAAATTAAGAGAGAATGAATCAAACACCAATGAGACAACACTGGAAATATAGGAAAATATCCACTACTCGCAAATATCATCAAGCATCTAAAAACAGATACACTACTGAAATAAATTCTCAGAGAGAGAGACAGACAACCCTAAATAAATAGTGCTATACACTGAAACAGAGATATACAGAGACTGAAAACTAAAATATACAGAGATATACAGAGAAACTAAAATATGAATAGCCTGAAAAACAGAGACTGCGACAATATGTGTATCATGAATATGACAAACAGATAATATATGTATATCCTGAATAACAGATAATGAGCATAAATACAAATGTATAACCTGAGTAACTGATAATGAGCATGAATACAAATGTATAACCTGAAAAACTGATAATGAGCATGAATACACATAGAGATAGAGATAGATGTCAGAGAGAGATACATTAATGAGAAAATAGAGAGTTAGAAAGAGAAAGAGAAAGGGTGATTAAATTAGCTGTCAGAGAGAGATAGAGAGAGAGAGACATAGAGAGAGAGATTTCTAACAAGATAAATCTGGAATAATAGAGATAGAGAGAGACTGATAACAAGATAGACAAGAGAAGAGAGAGAGAGAGACATAGAGAGAGAGATTTCTAACAAGATAAATCTGGAATAATAGAGATAGAGAGAGAGACTGATAACAAGATAGACAAGAGAGAGAGATAGAGAGAGAGAGAGAGTTCTAACAAGATAAATCTGGACAAAAAGATGTGCAGCAAGATAGACAAGAACAGATACACACCTAAAAATAAAAAATGCAATAAACTATGTTCGCTAATAATGATGGAGAACACACCTTGTTCATGAACAAAACCGAACAATGCATCATCTAGATCAATATTCCTTCTTCCATTAGACCTAGCCTGAAAAACAAACCCCCACAATTACAAAAACGGCATGATTGTTTAGAACAACATAAAAAAGGACACGATAATGACAAAAACATACATCACGGGCTCCGGGTGAGCTGAACAAGTCACTGTCCTTCGCAGCACCATCTCCATAATCAGTGGGAGCATATTGAGATCTGCACAATCAACACTGTTAGTTCTACAATCAACACTTGCTATCAACAAACTTAAAGCTTAGCAAGCATGCAACCAAAGTAATATCAGATACTCCACAAATATAAAAATAACTGACACTAAAACAGAGTATGCTTGTGTGTGATGGATTCAGGGATGGATACATATCCACAAATCATTCCATCTACCTTGCTCAATCTCCCACCACGCAAAAAAAAAGCTCCATCACATGGATATAGGGCCTCCTACCTTAGTCATCTCCAATTACACAGTAAGAAACAAAATAGAATAGGTTCTGCTTCACTACGAAGAACAAAAACAACTGAACATCAGCCTCTAGATCTCATCAAACACACAAGCCCTAGCGAACACGCATCAAAACCTGACCCAAAAAACGCAACAATAAACACAGAGGATTCAGACACAATTCAACACCTGCCGCCGGGAGAGCGAGCTGCGCGCCGTTAGAACATAGACGCCTGCTAACAAAACGACGGCCAGATCCACACACCCCCGCCTCCACGGAGACTACGACCATGAGCTACACGTCGCCGTGGGAGAGCGAGCCGCGCGAGGTTACAAACACGCCGCTGCCGACGCGCAGCTCTAAAATCACAGCACCACCGCATTTCATCCAAACTCCCCCCCACATCACATCGACTATGAACATCTCAGCCGAAAACAACAAAGACAGAAAAGGAACAGAGCTAGCGGACACGGGGTACCTCTCGGTCCGCCGGCGGCGCCTCAATCCTCCACGAGTCTCCGCCATTGGAGGCAGCGGGCGCCGGCATGAACCACCGCTCGCCCAGCTCCGCTCCTCCACCTCTCTCTCTCTCTGCTCTCTGAAACAGATAAGCGGCGGAGAAATACAATGAAAATTCAAAAATAATCCCCCACCGACAACAAGACCCACACGCCGCGCTAAAAAAAAATAAGGAAATGGGTACAGGACTTCAAAACCCGCCAGCCCATCTGCACCCGACCCGCTAAAAATGGGCAGCGACCGCGACCGCGCACGCGCCGGCTCGCAGGGGTGACGCGACCGTTTACGCGAATCTTGGCGCGCATCGAACGGACAGAAAAACGACAGAGAGGGAAATGAGAATCAGCCGGCTGTAACACAGCAAAAACCAAAGAGAAACGGCTCCGACCATGTCCGCCGGCCGGCAGCCCTCGCCTTCGGTGGCCTCTCCGCTCCCTGGACACTGGAGGCGCTCCTTCCCGAAGTCTTTGACGTATTACCCTGCCTGCTCGGCGCCCCTTCCGAATCACCCCGCTGTATCTCGCCAACCACCACATTCCCGCGCTCCACCGGGCTCGATCGATCGAACGAGCAGCTACTTCCGTCGGTAGCAACACGAGGCACCTGCATCCTACGAGGAGGCCAGTGGACGGCTCAGTCGCGTAGCACGCGGGCTGCCTCTGTCTGACGAAATGCCCGGCAGGTGCTCGACGGAATGCCCCAGCACGCCCAGTGTAGTGTACTACGCCGGAGTTTCCTCTGACGGGCTGCTTCACGGAGGTCGAAGAACACGAGATGGGACTGACTTGGCATCGAGCACCTGGAGTTCATACCTCCAGGTGACAGCGACATACCTCCGGTTCCAGGTATGTTCCATAGCCCCATCGATTTCTATTGCTTCATCGATTGTGCTAGTATGTACCCATCTTGAGATTGTTTGACATGTACATTTTTGGGTGTGGCGTGCAAGGGATGAACATAAAGAATATCCGTGAGTTGGTACCGAAACACCCTAGTCGTGCTACTTCGCCTGGATCGACAAGGTCTGCTGTGCCACTCACTCATCGTGTTGTGCGACCAAGTCCCGGAGTCCATGTGCGATCTGCTTGTGGACTGCCTTCTTCTCCCGCTCGCTATGGTATGCGGTGTTGTCTTGGGTGCGGTCCACAGGACGACCGCCAGCTATCTGGGATGACTTCGTGGAGTGGAGGTTAGAAACCACGAAATCTGCTCCGAAACCGCAGAGGAAGGGCATGTCCTCTCTGGGCATGCTCTCTGCTTGATGGATCTGGACTCAGAAGTGCGCATCAATCTTCAATGGCAAGTACCTGGACATCTCACTCCTTCTGGACACCATCAAGGAATAGGCCAAGATGTGGGTGTCCCCTTGCACGCTTGGGTGATACTGGGCCTACCTCTAAATATACAGATACACACATAAACAGTATACAGTAGACCTTGTAACTAATAATTCTGCCAGCGAGCAGAATGCGTGCAATTGCTACAGAAAGCCATAAAATGCTTTTCACTGGGACCAATGAAGAAGCTCGAAAACACAGCTAAGCATCAGTAAATTCTATGTTTTACTATATGTTTGTAGTCTTACAATATAGCTAGCAACACTGAAACTAGAAGGTACTTTTCCCCCAATTATACAAGAATGCAAAATAGTTCTACATGTTTGTGGAGCAACCGTATGGAAAATACATGTGAACTAGGAACTCAGTATACTAAATACACATACAGCTCGTGCAGTTGAAAAAAATGAATAGCAGACAAAACATGACCTGATGCCTTAGCTTTGCTCATCACTAGTTGGTTCATGCAGAATTTCCTTTCCGGCTTTGATCTTTCTTTGATAGAATGACCAGGATGCATAGGCTGCAACGTAGAACAACACAGGGATGAATAGATAGATGACAGTCCTGGACGTCTCCCAATCCATTGTGCTGCCTGCTGCGTAAGCTCTTAGGAGGTCGAACATGTTTAGAACAATGACCGTGTACATTGGCCAGATTAGCAACTCACGGTTGTGCAGCGTCCTTGGAAGAAGCAACACGACGACGACGATAGAAGCCATAAATGAAGTAGAGTTGCTATAGAAGAAAGCATTGTACCGGCTTTGTTGAAATTGTGGATGATTGACTTCCTGGCAGAGTGTCCGTTGCTGTTGTCTTGCCAGAGGCCGTCTGGTGGTTCTAGACCAGTTTGATATGTCACACTGGCGGCCAAGACTCCTAGAAGCATCAGGTACTCCGCAAGTCCTTTTTTCTTCTTCAAGATTGTCCTGTTCATCTTGGAGTTCCTTCTCTGTTTTCCCTTTGAGGTGTCCAGCAGATTTGAGTATCTGTGTTGTGTGCTCTTATTTAAGACACAACTCTGCCGTTTCCTTGCGCAGAGGGAGAGGGCTCATTTGCTGGATCAGAGGAGACATCGTTGCTATTCCGGTTTTTTAATCCAGAAGATGACAACTTCAATATTACAAAGGCAAACACTGCAGTGCTGCATTTTATTCAAATCTCCGTAACTTTTTCCTGCATATACTTTAAGTTGCAATCCGTGTTCTGTTGCGTGGACAGTGCGCATTTTTCCTCTGATATACTTTAAGTTGCAACATATATGCTAGGGCCCAGTGTGCAGAGGGAGATTTTATATGAAAATTTGTAAAAATGCCTTAAAATATTATTTTGCGTGCTCAACTGCTCATTGGCCTAATCCTGGAGGTGATGGGGAATAGTCAATACTCATTAGCCTTGTCATGCCTAATGGAGAGTGCAGTTGTGTGGACAGGGCAATGCCTTAGTTTTTGTGACCAGACAAGACTTGGCTATTATATCCCAATACATAAACATTCAGATCAACTGCCGTATGTGTTCCCGTAATTACACAAGGAAACTAAGCTAATTATTTGTATAATGATTTAGTTGCATTGCACGAGGACAGTGCAACATGTCATGATGCTGATGGATGAAATGTATTTTATAGGAGGCTGTTGGCATAAGGTTTGTCATGAGCTGGCATTTGAGAGGGGACGTATCTGGGGGAGTGACTTGGTCCGTGCTCGATGAACTGCCTGCCCTGGTTCGTGCTCTAATCTGGGGGAGTAAATTGGTTCGTATTCGATGATGTTCCCTGGATGGAGTGCACAGGTGGTTTCGGTGAAATGCCTCTTGGAGGCTAGTCTTTATGGAGTCTTGTGAAAGATCAATCATTCTGACAGTGCAGACCGGAATCCTCTTGGCTTGGTGGTTCACGCGCAACTCTGTTTTAGTAGAATACCTACCTCAGGTACATGCTACGGCTCCTTGCTCTTGTCTGGCCTTACAATTATCTTGTATCATTCTGCAGGTGTTGGAACTTTCCATTTGTTGCAATGAAGGATGAGCCGGTCCTTGTCTCATTAGTATCTCCAATTCTGTTGTTTAATAATGCAACTTGGGTTCGTCAGGATACAGAAGTGAACTCTGCATTTACATATCTGTGCTAGTTAAATAATATACGAAATGCGGTCTATGTTGCTTCTTAAAAACAACTGGGTTAGAAAGATATGATTTCTGCGAGAGAAAAAAAAAATTTGTGGCAAATAGTATTGTGCTGACCCAACTTATTTAGAGGAACAAATACAGGACGGTTGTAGAAAGTTGAGTCATAGGACGATTCTGGCTTCAGTCAGTCTTGAAGACAACTGCGAAGAGGAGGACTTCGTTAAATCGTTATAGTTTATGTCTGCAAGGTAGAAACTACTAAAATAAATGTTGCAGAGGACAAATTAGGAATCTTGGAAAGCACTATGAAAGCTGCATTCTGAATTTCTAATGCAGCAGCCAAGGTCAGTTGAGTGTACCTAATCTTCGAATCAGCAATCGTGTAACTGTAAAACAGTGTCTTGCCATGTGAACCAAAAAGTGCATCCACTGGATTCAGTTTAACACCTGAGCCGAGATATGCATTGGACAAAAAAAAAATTGTTCTTGTTTTCCCAATGTGCTCCAATATACTAGCATTCAAGATCTAGAGTAATCCATTTACATAAAGTAAACTACAAATCTTGAAAGAGGGGAACACATAGCATAAAATTAGGGCAGAACTGAACAAGCTTAGCACCAGAAAATCTAGGAATCAGGAGTGAAGAAAATCGAGCAACTCCTTTGATTTTTCCGTGTGTAGAGGAATCATGTATATCCACTGCTCTCACATGAACAGTGCCTCAGATAACACTGATAATCAAGGTGGTGACATTGCAGGTAACGGTGCCTGATTCCCCCCATTCGTCTGCACGCGTGACTCAGGATCATTCCCTTGACCACCCTCATGCTGAGGGATGGCAACACTATATGGACATGAAAATGCCAGCATTATATGGATTGCAACGTAGGCCAGCACGGCGGCGATCAGCGCAACGACGTACATTGACGTCTTCCACCCCCTGCTGGAGCCGGCTGCATATGCCCCTAGCAGAGCGAGCAAATCCAGGAAGATCGCCGTGTTCATCACCTTGAGCGACCACCCCCTCTTGTTCCTCCACTGCGGTAGCAACAGGACGATGACAACAATGGATGCCACAAAGGAGGTGGAGTTGCTGTAGAAGAAAACAAGGTACCGGGACCTCCTGTTGTCATGCATGATCGGGTTGCCTGCGCTGTACCAATCACTGCTGCTCTCCCAAGTTCCCCCGGGTGGACTCAGACCAGCCTGGTAGGTGACGCTCGCCACAAGGATTCCTAGAAGCATCAGGTATTTGCGCTTGGCGTGCCTTGTCTTTCCTTCTGTGTCGCCATTCTCTGCCTTGGGATGACTCTCCGTGTTACCATTTCGGCTGTTAGCACTATACAGGACAAGTCCAGCGATGAAAAAAAGAACCACAGCCGCCAACACGAAGATGTAGATGGATGTTTTCAGGTGCTGTGTGCTTCCGGCGGCATAGGCCCCCATCAGAGAGAACATGCCCGCCGCCGTGCAAATAGTGAGGGCATAGCTTCGTATGGCTGGCCTGTACAGATGAGGGTTCACGAGCAGGATGATGACGGCGATGGACAGCATGAAGCTCACCGAGTTGCAGTAGAAGAAGGCCGTGTAGCGGCGGGGAAAGTTGTATAGCAGGACCGGATCACCTGCGTAGTGGCCGCTGGATCCATCATCGTCCTGGAGGCGGAAGCCTCCCGGAGGGGTCAACCCGGCTTGGTAAGTGATGGTCGCAGCCAAGACCGCGAAGAGGAGCAGCCGCTTGCGCCTCTTCTCCACCAACTCGATTTCCCAGTCAGTTATGGTGTCCGTGTGGTTCAGCGTGAAAAACACAACATGGACCACCACATAGACCAGGACAGCACCCGCCAAGGCCATGGCGTAAATGGAGGTGCTTATGTCCCGGCAGCTCCCGGCGGCATAGGCACCGATAAGACCAAACAAGTCCAGTATCATGGCTGCCTCCAGCACGTGGGTCTCGAGCAGAAGCTTGTTCTGCACCAAGATGATTGCGACCAAGGAGGCCACGAAGGCGATGGAGTTGCAGTAGAAGAAGGCCTTGAACCGCCTAGCGTTTGTCGTCATGAGGATCGGGTCGCCGGCCATGTGGCCGCCCTCATTATCCGGCCAAACGCCCCCCGGAGGGCTCAGCCCCGCTTGGTAAGTGATGGTCGCTGCAAGAGTGGCGAGCAATAGAACAAGGGAGCTAGCCTTATCCACTGTATTCCTAGAACTTGCAGAGGAACAGAGGTCAGTTTTGCAAACTGGAATGTGGTGCAGAGGAGGAAGAACAAGAAGGTATGTATGTGCTGCTGCAGTTACCTGCCATTATTACTCCCCGGACGACGAGTTCTTGTTATCGCTTCTTGCAACTTTCTTGACACCCAACCACAGAATTTGTCGATTGTGATCCAGAAGCAGGTGACCTTTACGGTTCTGATCCAACCTTCAACATCTGCAAGTTGGAGGAGTACAATGAATGCCATGACGGCACCAACCAGGCTGGAGACATAGACGGTGGTGTCGGTCTCCCTGCAGCTGCCGGCAGTGTACGCGACGACGAGGCTGATCAGCGCGACAGTGATGCAACCGTAAGCCAGATTGACATGAGGCCTGTTGTCGAGAAGCACCACGACGATGAGCAGCGACGCGACGAACGCCACGGCGTTGAAGCACAAGAACACCGTCAGGCGCTTGTCGTGGCCTTCCCCGAGGATCGCGTGGCCAGGGGGGTGGCCGCTCCCGGCGTCCCAGAAGCCTCCGGGTGTGCTCATCCCAGCCACGTAGGTGACGCTGATCGTGAATGTCGCGAGCAGCATAAGGACCTTCTGGAGCCGCCTTCTGTCGACGGTTGCGCCATCGCCGGAGTTGAGCTGGTTGCTATCTGACCGAAACGAGGCCACAGCCATCTGAACGATGAGGTAAGCGAAGGCGAGACCCACCAGCACCGAGGAGTAGACGGTGGTGACCGTGTCCCGGCAGGTGCCGGCGGCGTAGGCCCCCATGAGGCTCAACAGGTCCAGCACCATGACGGCCTGCAGCGGCTTGACGTTGACGCTGCGGTCCGTTTCCTCGTTCAGGAGAGCGAGGGAGAGGAGCATGACGATGACCACGAGCGAGGAGGCGAAGGCGGTGGCATTGCAGTAGTAGAAGGCCAGGTAGCGGCGGTAGCTGGTGGTCCGGATGATGGAGTCACCGGCGAGGTGGCCCGCGGCGGCGTCCGTGTCCTGCCACACGCCGCCCGGCGGGCTGAACCCCGCCGCGTACGTCACCGTCGCCACCAGCGTCGCTAGCAGCAGGATGTACTTGCTCAGGTCCAGCATCAGCTCGCCGCTCTTGATCTCCTCCACCTCCCCGGCTCCTAGGAGTCGGACGTCTCCGTTCGCCGCTGGAGTGGCCGCCGTCGCAGGTGGCGGCAGAGCATCCAACGACGCGAGCTCGACGTCGATCTCACCATTTTGGGCGTTGTCGCCTGCTGCTGCTGCTGGCTGCTTGGTCTCCATTTACAGATATGGTGCCTCGATCGAGACTGCAAGATATCTGAAAATGTATAGCTCACCCTGCAGGTTTGTTCGTCACCATGACAGCCTGACAACACGTCATAGAAGTTCTATTAGACGATGATGAATTGAAGAGAAGAGAAGTTCACAGCTAAGTTTCCTTCAACATGTTTTCCCCGTCATTTCAGATGAGCTGGCGCTTTTGGTCAACATTTTATTAAACGCCAGAGACTAAATCAACTCCAGGATGAGGTGGCGTGATGGGGCCACGGTGGCCACCAGCCAGATGGATGGGATGCAAAAAAATAAAAATAAAGTCAAATGTGTAGATGAAAATCGAATTTTTTTTGCCTGTCACATTTTTGTGTAGCCTAAAATACAACACACTTTTTTAACACAGTTTTACAGGTTCATAGAATTCATTTTTATGTACCTGCATAACAAATTCAGATTTTTCTGAATCTTTGAAATATGATTTCCGAACTTTTTTAAACAGGACATTGAGTTCCATATGTCCATTCTCAGATAAATTTTAATCCTGAGTGTACTTGATACCAACTTGATATCAATATACCGCCATCTATAAAAGAAAGAATGTTAGTTTACTGGAGGCATGCCATACAAAAAAAGGACAAGGCAGGAGCTGCGCGTGATGGAGCTCCTCTCCGTCGCGTGCTCGTCTTTTCGTCACGTAAACTAATGCAAGTCGCCCCGCACTCTTGTGCATGTGGCCAGCATACAACGATGCGAAGCATTGACTATTCCCTCGACACTCTGGATTTTTTTTTTTTTTGATAAAGCCCTCGACACTCTGGATGATGCCTAATAAACCTTAAAATTCTTGGAACCAAGGTTGCCGTTTAACCAGCCTCAACTAACATATCTTACTGGCACTTGATAATTTTTGTTTGGCAGAATGATAAGCACGTCCTTGTATGACGAAAGAAACTGGAAAGTGCAGTGCTCCCTCCATTTAAAATAATCGGAAATCATATTTATGAGTTTCAAAAAAAAATCTGAAAATAAATCAGGCTGTAGTCAATGATGTATCCCACAAACTTGCAAAATATAATATCAAATATTTTGTATTATGGGCTACACAAAGATAACAAATCTGTTAAATTCAGAGATTTGAAAATATGTATACTTAGATCCACACTTCTGTGATTTTTGTGTAGCTTAGAGTACAAAGTATTTAAACTGATATTTTGCATGTTTGTGCGAATCATCATTGGCTACAACCCAATTTTTTTCAGAATTTTTCGAAGCTCATAAATATGATTTTCGAATTTCTTTAAGCGGAGGGAGCACTGGAGCTCGGTTGCCAAAAATCTCCACTCGAAAGAAACACACATATTTAAATTGGCTTCACGGGCCAACACAACGCTAAGGTATACGCCATGTCCAGGTCCTTGGGTTGCTGAATTGCGACCAACACACGAACTCCCGGCTTGAGCCCATCCAGGAATCTGGCGGTGTAGTGAACATCATCTGGCTTTGGCTCGTACGCTGCGGCGATCTGGTCCATGAGTTCAGAGAAACGTGCCACATAGTCCTCCACCGTGGTCGCCTGAGAGATATGAAACATCCTGTGAACCAAGGTCTGATGCTGATTCCTGCTGAACCTTGCCAAGACAGCAGCAACAAATTCAGTCCAAGATGACCGAGGAGCTTGCTGCAAATAAGATTCCAGCCAGGTTGCTGCTGCGCCCACAAACTGGCCAGAAGCATAAGAGGTCCATAATGGTTGGGTGTCTACCATCTGCGAAAATATTCCTTAGAGCGCCTTGCCATAATTTCGCTTGGCATCGTCAAATTAGGGAAGTTAAACACACGGGCCATGGTTCCCAGCACTAGTAGGAAAGGGGCCTTCTGTCCCGGTTGCGCAACCGGGACTGCGCAATCGGGACTGAAGCCACCCCCTTTAGTCCCGGTTGGGTTATAAACCGGGACTAAAGGGTCTCCACGTGGCCGCGGCGGGAAGCTCGGGCTGGAGGACCTTTAGTCCTGGTTGGTAACACCAACACCAACCGGGATTAAAGGGGGCGCGCCAGGGTTTAGGGTTTTAGCCCCTTTATTTTTCTGTTTTCTATTTTCCAATTCTTTTTCATTTCAAATAAGTTTTCGTACACATATTCTACGCTACTACATATTGTACACATTGATGCATATATAATATAATTTCTCTTACGATCGAGCATACATATATATATAATTTGTCACAACTTCTATCCAATTACATGAAGATCATTAAACTACATGGAGGCATTAGCGCGAATGGAATTTTCCTTGTGGATGTATGACTTCGTTAACCAAAAATCCCGCCAATTCCTCTTAAATTATTTCTATGCGGTACTTTGGTAGGAGCTGGTCCCGCAGACGTTCGTTCTTTAAAAAAGTAGATCAATATGAATATATGAGTTGTGTGAAGATATATCAAATCATCATAAAAGAAATTATAAATGAAACTCAACATATTTGTTTACATACTTGTATGAAATCCTCATTGCGCCGCTCACTGGTACGCTGATGGATGTACTCACAAATGTAGTACCCACATATATTAGTCCCCCCGCCTGCTTCATCCACTTTATCGGCCCAATGAAGCGTAGCTCCGGTTTCCATTCACCGCGAACCTCCTTGATGAACTTCTTCCAAACTCTGCCCGGCAAAGAAAATGAATAAATGAGTTATTAATTTTTTATATGAGAAAATGAATAGTGCGATAATGATTGAAATTACCTCCGGAGCATATCAATGATGTTCTCGTACAACTCTTGCTCTTTGTATAATGGGCTGATGATTTCCACTTTTCCTTCGTCAACCATAATGCTTAGCATAATTCAGTGGAAGCTGCGCACATTTATATACGCAGGCATGCATAACTCATCAATTACACTAAACATCGAGTAAGCAAAATAGAATGTGTACAAGACAGTAACACTCACGAGAAGTTGTAAGGAAATAGTATTTCTGATCTTTCATTTTGTTGAACTAAAAACCTTAGCAAGTTCTCCTCTGTGTCCTCGGCGTGCTCTTCTACCGTACGACAATTATTGTTATATGGGTCAACGAACCCAATGTCATAGATTCTCCGTCTTCTGCATTCTTGAATCTTCATTCTGCATAAATAGCGTACAAAAAATATAGTGAGGATAATTACACGCAATGAACGAGCTCAGCTAGAGACTTAATTACAGAAATAAATCACTTACAGACAATAACAACTGACAAGAGATTTGTCGATGGCGTCTTGATTGTATAGCTGAAAAAGTTCTTCAAGCATAATACATATCTCCTCCTTACGGAAGAAATGCTCTTCTTTAGCTTGCACCATGAGCATGATTCGCTCTTCCTGTGTGACCTGCATGTACCAATCATGCAATCTTCGCATTTGTGTTGGTAGATGCTGGACTGGATCAGGTTTGACGAGAGGCTTCCCGTAGACATATTTATATGCTAGTTCAGCCTTGGGGAAATCTTGCTGGCCCTGCAATTGAGTAACAGTCATACCAGTTTCTCTCGCAGCCCTCTCGTAATCTTCCTTGGAGATATAATCGACGCACAACAATTGAGCAACAGAAAGACCCAAATTGCTAGCTACATCAGACACCTTGAGCGGGGGACCGATTGGTTTTTCTGTTCTCCGAGCTGGGGAACTTGTTTCCCGCTAACGCTTTCCGTACTTTTCGTCTTCTGCTTTGTGACAGACTTCGCAAGAGAGCGGGCATAGTCTGAAGCCGGAGCCGGTTTTGCCGGTTTTTGAAGATTGCTCACAAATTTCCTTACGACTTCCGGGGCTATTTTCTCCTTTGGCGGCGGCTTTTTATTTGCAAAATAGGCTTCCACTTGGCCATCCACGATCTTTTTGTTTTCCTCGTCGGTCATTTCGTAAGGTAACTTAGGAGGATCCTTCTTGGTTATTTTCTTCTTTGCAGCTTTCTTCGGAGGAGATGTGGACTTGGAGGTGGTGTTACTCTTCCGCTTTTTCCCCTGGAACGTGTTGGGCGGAGTAGGCTGACGCGCCGGAGATCGAGATGGACTCGTGCTGGGTCCCTCTCGAGGAAAGGTGGACTTAGAGGTGCTTGATGGAAACTCGGAGGAGACGGTGGCATTGGAGGTGGTGGATGGCTACTCGGAGGAGACGGTGGCCTTGGCGCTGAGCCTAGAAACACGATGTTTTTCTTTGGCCATAGTATGATACCATGTGCGACTTCTCCCAGTGTCATCTCCCCTTCAGCTCCAGGGATGTCAAGCTCCAGTGACTCATATCCGGGTAGAATTTCATCCACCCCGACACGAGCGTAGCCGGCTTGAATCTCACCGCCATGCCAGCGTGCTCCAGGTTCACAAGCTAAAGCAAAGCCGACCACCACCTTCATGGATATGTTCTTCATTGACTGATGTAGCTCACAATTTTTCTTCTCCATGAGATCATCCACGGGGTAGCGATCCATCGGTGCCTCATCAACCCCCGTGGAAGCCACGCTGCTTTTCCGCTGAGATGGGTCGCTGCTTGCAGCTGTCCCTGCTTGCAGCTGAACAGTTGTCCCTCCTTGCTGGCTTATTTGCTGCTGCGGCTGATGTACAATGTTTTCTAAATTCTCCAACCGGTCTGCCTCCTGCTTCTTTGATCTCGATCGGCTTCTATAAGTATCAATATCCTCGGGAAACCCAATCTTCCACGGATAAGAAGGTCCAAGGCCTCGTGTTCGTCCTCTGTGTTCCTTATTCTTGAGGGCATTTGTCAGCTCGTCCTTCTCTCTATCGGGATGGAACTTTCCAGCTCGAACCTCGTCGATTTCTGCAACAAGCTCTTTGTGGGGTACAATAATTTTTTCATTATTATGTACAAGCTCCCCTGTTTCTTCGTTGTACGATGACCCATGCCCAAGTATCCAATTTCTTGACTTCCGGGACCAGTTCTCTGTAGCTGGAATGATGCCTTGAGCACGCATGGCGTCCTCAGCTTGATCCCACTTAGGCTCAGCAGTCTTGTAGCCACCTGGCCCCAACTTATGATGATATATATTTTTTGCAGCATTTTTCTTATTCTTTGCCGACCTTCCCTTAGCTTCTTCCGATCCCTTGTATTTCACAAATTCTTCCCAGTGATCCCGCTGCTTCTCTAGTGGGCCAATGAATTCAGGAGCTTTTTTTTCCTTGAGATAATATTGGTATAATCTTTTCTTGTGGCTCTGGAATTGTGTGGCCATCTTCTTAAGAGCGAACTCCTTGACTTTCAACCTCATGGACTCTGTGGTGATCAGGTCGAATGGTGATCAGGATGCCGTCAGGTCGATGCTGATGGTCTACTTGACCGCCTCCAAATCGGAGTTCACCTCCGAGCAGATGGTGTCAACTGCCGTGCTCATGTTCTTGATCTGCTTGGTGGTGTCGGTGACGAACTGGCGGATGGCGTTGAGCGTTTCCTTCTTGTACGCGAGGAAGCATCCCTCATACTCCTCTGTCGTCTCGGCATGAAGGAGATCATAGATCACCTTCGATTTCGAAATGGGGGGGGGGGGGGATCCTCCATCACGTCCGAGTGAGAGCGAGAAGAAAAACGGGCCGCATATGAGTGTCTAGGGATCTTTAGATCTGTGGATCGGAAAGACTCAGATTACCAATTGTAAGCTACACGATCTAATCCTCTCTGAGTCACGAAATTGGGAATATAATTAGGGTCCAAGATCATTCCTCCCCACCACTCCCCGAGCTAGTTCGTACATCCACGGCACTGCAGTCCATTCATTCTTTAGTTACAAGCCAATTGAAAGGACATGGATGTCGCCTAGNGATGCGGCGCGTCCCGCGCGCAACGTGGCCAGCGTGGGCCGGAGCGTTCCACGACTGTCCATCAGATAGCGTAGACTACCGAAGGTAATCCACGTGCTCTGTTGCAGCTCAGCGTACGCCGGGAAATCCGCCGGCGAGTGCTGGACGAACTCGAGGAAGCCGGTGTAGATCGACTCCCTGGTGCTGATGCCGTTCTTCATTGCAGATGAGGCCGGCGCAACCATGACTCCAACGATCTGTTCTTCCCACAGACGGCGCCAATTGTCGAGGTGTGGACTCGGCAATTCCCAAGGTTGTGTACCCTGGGTTGATTGAGGGGGAGAGAGTATGAACGTTGGTGGCTGTGACGGCTAACAGGGGGCGAGTTTACGCAGGTTCGGCCCCTCGAGGTGAGGTAAAGACCTACTCCTGCTTGTCTGGTATTATCGAGGTGGCTACAATGGCGAGATGGCAATCTCGCTAGGGTTTTCCTGTGTGTCTCTTGCTTGACCCAGATGGCGCACCCTCCTGACCTTTATATCACAGGCCAGGTCTCGGGTTAACGGTGCGGATTGCACATTACAGGATAAGGAAAGCCATCACCGGCCTAACCAGCTACTCGGGCCACACGGTACACTTCATGGGCTTCAATGGGCTTCCTTTGGCGTGACCCAGGTACCACCACCGTGGGGCACTCGAAAGGTAGCCCCACGACAGAGGTGCTTGATGGAAACTCAGAGGAGACGGTGGCATTGTAGGTGGTGGATGGCTACTCGGAGGAGACGGTGGCCTTGGTGCCGAGCCTGGAAACATGATGTTTTTCTTTGGCCATAGAATGATACCATGGGAGACTTCTCCCAGTGTCATCTCCCCTTCAGCTCCAGGGATGTCAAGCTCCAGTGACTCATATCCCGGTAGAACTTCATCCACCCCGACACGAGCGTAGCCGGCTTGAATCTCACCGCCATGCCAGCGTGCTCCAGGTTCACAAGCTAAAGCAAAGCCGACCGCCACCTTCATGGATATGTTTTTCATTGACTGATGTAGCTCACAATTTCTCTTCTCCCCGAGATCATCCACGGGGTAACGATCCATCGGTGCCTCATCAACCGGCGTGGAAGCCACGCTGATTTTCTGCTGAGATGGGTCGCTGCTTGCAGCTGTCCCTGCTTGAAGCTGAACAGTTGTCCCTCCTTGCTGGCTCATTTGCTGCTGTAGCTGATTTATAATGTTTTCTAAATTCTCCAGCCGGTCTACCTGATGCTTCTTTGATCTCGATCGGCTTCTATAAGTATCAACGTCCTCGGGAAACCCAATCTTCCACGGAAAATTGGGTCGAAGGCCTCGTGTTCGTCCTGTGTGTTCCTTATTCTTGAGGGCCTTTGACAGCTCATCCTTCTCTCTGTCAGGATGGAACTTTCCAGCTCGAACCTCCTCGATTGCTTCAACAAGGTCTTTGTGGGCTACAATAATTTTTTCATTATTATGTACAAGCTCCCCTGTTTCTTCGTTGTATGATGACCCATGCCCAAGTATCCAATTTCTTGACCTCCGGGACCAGTTCAATGTAGCTGGAATGATGCCTTGAGCAAGCATGGAGTCCTCAGCTCGATCCCATTTAGGCTCAGCAGTCTTTTAGTCACCTGGCCCCAACTTATGGTGATATATTTTTTTGCAGCATTTTCCTTATTCTTTGCCGACCTTTCCTTAGCTACTTCCGATCCCTTGAATTTCACAAATTCTTCCCAGTGATCCCGCTGCTTCTCTAGTGGGCCAGTGAATATAGGAGTTTTTTTTCCTTGAGATAATATTGGTATAATATTTTCTTATGGGTCTGGAATTGTGTGGCCATCTTTTTAAGAGCGAACTCCTTGACTTTCAACCTCATGGCCTCTGTGAGCTCATCATTCTCGAAGGACGTAGAGTGAAATGTGACATGAGTGAATCCCAAAGCAACTAATTCAGTCTGTCATCGACAAAAACTAACTCCTTCTACCTTTTTTTGGCTTATGCCATTCTCGACAGGTGATCGGGATGTTGTACCTAACAAGAACGCCGCATTGACTTACAAATGCATTTGTGTTCTCTATCGGCCACAACGGTTGGCCGGTTCGTGAGACTTCTTCAATTATCAGATGCGCCTTTTCGTCCAACCGTTTGGTCGGGCCTCGTTTCTTTACGGAAGATTGGCTTGATACGGAGGGCTAAAAGAAGAAAAAATCGTTAACATATATATACACAAAGCGACTAATGCATCTAGTCAGCAACGACTTAATTTACATACCTCGCTGGACTTAATTATTGCATTTTCTCCCTCCATTCCCTCATCGGAGCCATCTCTTAGCTCGAGATCCTCCACTACCTCAACGGAGTCGTTCAGATATTGTGAGGTGATATCATCCCCACCGGCTATCATTTCCCTCAACATTTCTTCTTGTTCTTCGTTGCAGTCCATAGTTTCTGCATTGAAAAATAGGAAAACATTGCTATAATTGTTAAACTAAAATTGAAAAATGCTAACAGAAAATACAGTAACACAATTGCTAAATGTTAACAATGCTAACAAAACTAATTTGACCTAAACTAAAATGCTAAAAATATTGCCAGAATTTGCTAAAATTATTAAATTTGCTAAAAAATTGTTACATTTGCTAAATTTGCTACCCTATTGCAATATTGCTAAACATTGCTAAATTTGCTACCCTATTGCAATATTGCTAAAAATTTGCTAAACATTTTTAATTTTCTACCCTATTGGAATATTACGAAACATTAATACAATGAAATTTTTTGCTAATCTTTAATAAAATGAAAAAATTGCTCCCACCGGCCGAGGTCGAGGAGGCGGCGGCGCTCGGGCGGCCGGGAGTAGGGCTGGGAGTAGGCCGACCGTACGGCGGGCCAGGTCGAGGACGGCGGCGGCGCTCGGGCGGCCGGGATCCATAGGGGCGACCGGCCGGGAGAGTAGGGTGGGCTGAGGTCGAGGACGGCGGCTCTCGGGCGGCTGGGATCCGTAGGGGCGCGCGGCCGACCGGGAGTAGGGCGGGCCGAGGTCGCGAGGACGGCGGATCTCGGGCGGCGGCGGCGCTCGGGCGACCGGGATACGTAGGAGCGCGCTGCTGGCCGGGAGTAGGGCGGGACGAGGTCGCGAGGACGACGGCTCTCGGGCGGCGGCGGCGCTCGGGCGGCCGGGAGTAGGGGCGGCCGGCCGGGAGTAGGGCCGAGGTCGAGGACGGCGGCAAGGGGTGGGCGGCGTCGGCGGCAAGGGATTGGAGCGGCGCGCGAGAAGACAGAGAGAGAGTAGAACTGCCGCAGAAGGAAGAGCGCGCGGAATTTATACCGCTAACCCTTCAGTCCCGGTTGGAGCCACGAACCGGGACTGAAGGTCTACCCTTTAGTCCCGGTTGTAGCCACCAACCGGGACTGAAGGGTATTTTTCCGGCCCCTTCGGTTTTGGCGCGCGCAGCAACCTTTAGTCCCGGTTGGTGGCTACAACCGGGACAAAAGGGTCCTTCTTATAGGGTTTTTAAATATTTGAAATGTTTTTTAATATGAATTTAAATAACTTTTGCATACTTTCGAATCTGACAAAACTTTCAACATGAAAAGTATTTGAATTTGAATAACTGATCCAAAACAATTTTCTGTTTTCTAAAATAATTATTCTAACTATTCAAACTATTAACCATTTTGCCATTTTCAATAAAAAATGCATTAACTAATTTTTTTTGCATATTTTTGAATCTGACAATACTTTCAGCATGAAAAGTGTTTGAATTTGAATAACTAATCTAAAACCATTTTCTGTTTTCTAAAATAATTATTCTAAATGCATTAGCTACTTGGTGCCGGTACCAGGTGTAGATGTATAAGTCTAGATTTTCTCCAGTGGGTCTAGGGTTTCGCCGGAGAGGGGCTCCGGAGCGTTGGAATCCCACCCAAATCTACTTGGTGTCATACCATATGTGTACAAATGTTTGTGGGGTTCTAGATGTCCAAGATTCCACTCCGGGGTGTCAGCGGGCTCACCGTCATCAGTGCATTTAGTATGCCCAATCAGGAAGAAGCACACGGATCGTGTGTTTCCTTCGAGCGCTTGTTAGCCGTTGGATCAGCGGTGTGTTTCTTTCGAGCGCTTGTGAACCGTTGGATCAGCAATATCACGACCACTTCGTGAGCCACGCGACCCTATATATAGCCCACCTCTTGGACATCTTCGGCACTCTCAGTTCATCGACCGAATACAAATCATTCGGATTCCCTGCATATGTCCAACGGTGCATTTGATATGCAGGCACTCACGAGCCACCGTTGGGCTGTATGCAGGGAAACCGTGTGTTTTGTTTTATCTAGAAATCCTTCAGTTCATCGACCGAATACAAATCATTCGGATTCCCTGCATACGTCCAACGGTGCATTTGATATGCAGGCACTCACGAGCCACCGTTGGGCTGTATGCAGGGGAAACCGTGTGTTTTGTTCTATCTAGAAATCCTTCAGTTCATCGACCGAATACAAATCATTCGGATTCCCTTGTGTTTTGTTCCAACTTCTTCTGAGTTTTCAGACCAAAGTTACATAAAAGGTTTAATTACATTATTACACATCACCAACATCCCCATCTAGTGTTTGGGTTTTTTTCTGCGCCGTAACCATGGTGCATCTTCATTAGTTGACAGGAAGCAATTGCGTCATAATCACGTGGCAGTCATGGGACTTTAGGTTTTGAAATTTTTTTCTCTGCCATATTTATTATTCCCTTTATATTCGACGAGAATCTAGACAGGACCTTGATACTGCTGAGGCATTCAAAAAAGATTTCCTTCTCTGCTTTGGTAAGAGCGTAGCTGGAGTAATGAAGTCCTCTATCCGTATCGTTCTCGCTATCTCGTTCATTCATATGTTGCTGGTCATGCCGTGCTTCCGGTGTATCTTTTGTCTTACCATACATGCCCAGGAAGCCTAGTTGGTTCACGCAAAGATTCTTCGTCACGTGCATCACGTCGATTGAAGAGCGGACCTCTATGACTTTCCAATAGGGTAGCTCCCAAAATATAGATTTCTTTTTCCACATGGGCGCATGTACGGTAGCGTCATTCAAAATAGATTGACCGCTAGGATCCTTTCCAAAGATCACTTCTAGATCTTTGACCATACCAAATATATCATCACCAGTATGGTGGACAGGCTTCATCCGATGATCGGGCATACCTTTGAAATGTTTGCCTTTCTTTCTTACGGGATGCTTGGTCGGAAGAAATCGACGATGCCCCAAGTACACAACCTTCTTACATTTCTCCAAATATGTACTACAGTCTCATCTAAACAGTGCGTGCATGCATTGTATCCCTTGTTTGTCTGTCCTGAAAGGTTACTAAGAGCTGGCCAATCATTGATGGTTACGAACAGCAACGCTCGTAGGTCAAATTCCTCCTATTTGTGCTCATCCCACACACGTACACATTCTTCGCGCCACAACTGTAAAAGTTTTTCAACTAATGGCCTCAGGTACACATCAATGTCGTTGCCGGGTTGCTTCGGGCCTTGGATGAGCACTGGCATCATAATGAACTTCGCTTCATGCACAACCAAGGAGGAAGGTTATAGATACATAGAATCACAGGCCAGATGCTATGACTGCAGCTCTGCTCTCCAAAAGGATTCATGCCATCTATACTTAGACCAAACCTTAAGTTCCTTGCGTCATCTGCAAAGTCCAGCAACTCTCTCTCGATTTTGCTCCACTGCGACCCATCAGCGGGGTGTCTCAACATCACGTCTTTCTTACGGTCTTCTTTGTGCCATCGCAACAACCTGGCATGCTCTTTATTTCTGAACAAACGTTTCAATCGTGGTATTATATGATCATACCACATCACCTTGGCAGGAACCCTTTTCCTGGGGCGCTCTCCCTCAACATCACTAGGGTCATCTCGTATAATCTTATACCGCAATGCTGTGCATACCGGGCATGCATCCAAATTCTCGTACTCCTTACCGCGGTAGAGGATGCAGTCATTAGGGCATGCATGTATCTTCTGCACGTCTAATCCTATAGGGCAGACAACCTTCTTTGCTTCGTACGTACTGGCGGGCAATTCGTTACCCTTTGGAAGCGTCTTCTTCATTATTTTCATCAACTTTTCAAATCCCTTGTCAGTCACACCGTTCTCTGCCTTCCATTGCAGCAATTCGAGTGTGCTACCCAGCTTTTTCAGGCCATCTTTGCAATTTGGGAACAACGGTTTGTTGTGATCCTCTAACATGCGCGCGAATTTCAACCTCTCATTTTCAGTTTCGCAGCTTCTCTTTGCATCAACAATGGCCCGACCAAGATCATCAGCGGGCTCATATGATGCCTCTTGATCTTTAGCTTCCCCCGTTGCAGTATCACTGTACTCAGGGAACATAGGATAGTTGTCATCATCCTCTTTTTCTTCATTGTCTTCCATCATAACCTCTCTTTCTTTGTGCTTGGTCCAACAATTATAGCTGGGCATGAAACCGGACCGAATCAGGTGGGTGTGATGGGTTCTCGAGGAAGAGTAATCCTTCTTATTCTGACAGATAACACATGGACAACACATAAAACCATTCCGATCACTATTTGCCTCAGCCACAACGATAAAATTCTGAAGGCCCGTAATGAACTTGGACGTGCGTCGGTCACCATACATCCATTGCCGGTTCATCTGCATTATTTAATTAAGTTTATCAAAAATCATTACAGAACATAATGAATAGAGAAGCGATATACATCGACACATGCATTTTATCAATGACGGATGAAAAGATAAAGTTGTTAACCTCGACCGAGAAGAAAAAAAAGGAGAAAGCTTAAGTGTGGCTCTGGCACTTCATATCATGTGAAATCATGCAGCATCATGCTCTCATGCATTTCATCGAACACCTCTTGTGCATAAGAAGGGAGAGCAAACCAACATACACCTCTTGTGCATAAGAAGGGAAAAAATTATGAGAGAGCTAAGTGTGGCTCACACAAGCTTGGCAGGATCCAAGCTATATAGAGATGGACCTTTAGTCCCGGTTGGAGACACCAACCGGGACTAAAGGTGTGGCGGCGGGCTGCGGCAGCCGCCACACCTTTAGTCCCAGTTGGTGTCTCCAACCGGGACTAAAGGTCCATCTCCAACCGGGACTAAAGCATGTCCGGGCCTGTGCGGGGTCCTAGCCAGCCGAACCGGGACTAATGCTCCCATTAGTCCCGGCTCCAAACGTGGCCGGGACTAAAGACTTTTGGGCTCCCGAACGTAACCTGTTTTCTACTAGTGCGCGTCTCCCCGTTGGAGGCAGCGATGGGCCCACCGCTAACAACCTTATCTCCTCCCTCCTTCATTCTCCTCCACTCTTTCTGTACCGTAGAAAAGCGTTGGGTCTCTCGTTTCTCTTCTCTGTTTCTTCCATCGCCGCCCAGGAGAGATAGCGCCGCCGCTTCCTCACGCCGTGCTGCCGCCGTCCTAGGCAAGCAGATCCGATCCAGATCTCTTCCTTCTCTCGACCGCATTATTTCATGCACTGCTATCACGAATTCATCTCTATCTTTCCCTCTCTCTCCAGCAAAATCGAGCCCCTCTTCCCGGTGAAGACCATGGGCGGCTATCACGAGTGCCCGGCAGGGGTGCTAGCCATTGTTCCTGCCACCAGTCAACCGCAGTGCTACAGCCATGGTCGGAGGTGCTGCCAGCGGGCAGGAGGCTTTGCTAGATACCAACTGTGCTACATACGGCCGCCAGTGGTGCTACTATCTAAGGCCAGTTGCGATGCTATGAGAGGCTGGCGACGGTGCTACATACGGCCGGCGGTGGTGCTACCGAAGTCTGCTGGTGGTGCTACCGAAGGTTGGCCGTGGTGCTACATGCGACCGCCGGTTGTGCTAACGAAGGCCGCCTGTGGTGCTACCAAAGGCCGACGGCGATGCCACAAGAGTTTCGTCGCGGTGCTACATGCGACCGGCGGTGGTGCTACCGGAGGCCACCGGCGATGCTACCAATGCCGGCGGCGATGCTACAAGAGGTCGGCGACGGTCTACATGCGTCCGGCGGTGGTGCTACCGAAGGCCGGGAACGGTGCTACCATAGGTTGGTGACGGTGCTACCATTGATGGGATACGGTGATGTATGGAGAGGTGGTGGTGCTACTAATCGAAGCCGACGTGCTGCCGGCAAGGTCGCTCACCGGAGTTTCTTCGCGCGACTGGGGGATGGTGCGGTGGTGCGGGCCGGGAACGCTCGTCTCCGCGTAGAGGTTTTTTTTGTTGTTGTTTTTTTTTTCGTTTGGAATACACAAAGCGTTGACCATCGATAGGACACGTGTCGTTCTGTCCACCCGGGGGATCGGAGGAAATTATCCCCGGGGGGACGCTCAGCACGCCCCATTCGGGAAGGAGTCTTGTAACGTGCTCTAAACTTGCGTCAAATCCGATGACATAGTACCAAAACTTATCTAACTAAAAGCAATATAAGGATCTAGAATCTAAATACATACTTTCTCGTTTTCTTATTACTTAAAAACATATCAAACAATCATATCTATTATATACTAAAAGCAACGTTTGGTTTCTCTATTGTTTCCATGGTTTGGTTTCGTACGTCGCGCATCACTTCGTTCGGGAAACAGACTCCGCGTCCAAATCAGTGCAAGAAACCGTATCGACGTGCTCCTCTCGCGCACGTACAACCAAAATAAAGGAGGCCCTGGCCGCGCACCCTAAACGGACGGAACACGGTGCCCTGCACGCTCAGAGTACACCGCCTCTCCTCTTCCCCATGGCCATGAGCGCCGCTCCTTCGATCTCCCTACGAGTCGGCGGATGCATCCGAAATCGAGGGCTTGGCCTCCTGGTAACCCGGGCATGGGCGACGCCGGCAGCAGAAATCAAGGGCCTCACGCGGCGGGAGGCAACACACTAGAGGTGTTCCGTCCATGGATGTGAACCCTCCGGGGTTATGCTCTGTTTTGTGCTCGCAATGACAGAGAAAATTCAAGGCAGAGGTAGGAGACCGCTATTCCCTCCTCCCGAGCGGTGTATGGGCCTCGAAAGTCAACTCGTCCGTACGATCTAGCAATGGGCACTGGCCACGAGAGCCGGCGGTCCAGAGACCGGTGGGGGTGGCGTGCTAACGTTTTGGATGGGGACGACGGCATGGTTGGGGCCTCGGAACTCGACGGATTTGCCCGTCACGACGCGGAGACCCTGGCAATCGACCACTATGGGCGCCGCCTCACCCTGCACCAGTCCCCGTCCTCCTTCATGTGGGTGTCTGGGGTGACCAACGCCCTGGTCTGGGACATCGGCATGCACTCCACCAACTGCAACTTCCTCCGAGTGATCCGGGGAGTGGGAGAGCCCGTCGTGGAGCTCGGCACCGGTGCGGCCTCGTGGGAGTGGTGACGGCACTGCTGGACCCCCAATCTACTGTCTCCGCTCGCATCTCTCACGACGGAGCATCAATCTGGCTGCCGGTGGTGACTCCCCACCAGAAACTTGAGCCATGTGGCGACGACGGTGACAAAGGTCACTGGCAGGTCAGGGCAAACTAGCGACTTCCCGGATTCGGACAAATCCTTTTTCGTTCCTGCTTTTACTTCTAGATTGATTGTTTCCACATTACTGTGAGACCTTCAAATTTCATCAGAGAAGATGCATACAGACCGGCCCCTTTTTCCTCAGAAAATGCACATTGTCCTATACTGATCAATTTAGGACTAACGTGCATCTACGTATAATGTATTGTCCCCAGTTCCTATTATATTCTGTCATCTCTCTCAAGCCAAAGCCAATGCGACATTGAGCTGCTCCAGTCCAAGCTCCGATGCTTTCAGGGAGACACAAGTTATCTAGCGGTAGCGATGAAAAATTGTAACCAATTAGATGCATAAAGAACCAGGTTTTGTATTCTGCTCCGACCGCATCCACCATTGGCCCGACTCTGCATCCGCGATAAAGACGGATTCCCTGACCATTTTGTAGTTCTGATCGTTTCGAATTTCTCAAGTTGGACATGTTTATATAGTAGGACCACAGTCGGTTTGACCAATCAAATAAAAAAGCAGGTGGGTCATGACTTGATCATTCACTGCCTAACTGACCTATTATACTATCCGTCTATTGCTAATCTGGATGAAACAGTTAGATTGTGAAAGATGCCAGTTGTGTGTGGCTTGACTGTTTGATGTATGATATAAAAACGCTCAGTTTGGGTATTCTTGGATACATAGTACATAGGCCCCAAATTTCCACTCTATTTATTGATGTGCACCTTTTGCATCAGGTTTTGGTTCACCTTGGTCAAAGTTCATGTACTTTTTTTGTCGAGATGTTCATGCGTATTCAGTTTCTTTTGTCAGGCATTGATAGGTTAGAAATCCTATGCACCACAACTGTTAAGTTCGACATCATCTGCTTATCTAACATTTGGTTGAAGTGAACATCTTTCCATCTTTATGAACAAGATAGTTCATAGTTGGCTATTTATGAAGTCAATGTTTTGAGTATGAAAGTTCAGAGAGTACGATTCTCATGTTAGACATTAATGTTCTGATATCAGAGGCAGATATTTAAATGTTATTTTCTTTTTCTAAGAGCCCTAGCAGGCCAGATGTGTATATGCACTAACTAGAGATAGGTTGCAGAAGCAATGATAGTGTTGTTTCCGATTCTTGATATTTCAAGCATGATTCTATGCAGGTATATGTGAAATTGCAAAATCTCATTAAACACATCATGATGCATTCATGTATGATGACATCCAAACGGCTAAAAAAAAGGAGAGGATTGATATCAAAGCATTATCTTAACATGCAATTTTGGGTATGTACTTACAGTCACTATGTTTTTTTGTGTAAACATATATACACTTATTCTTTCTCGTCTAATTTCATCCAAACGGCTAAAAAAAAGGAGAGGATTGATATCAAAGCATTATCTTAACATGCAATTTTGGGTATGTACTTACATTCACTATGTTTTTTTTTGTGTAAACATATATACACTTATTCTTTCTCATCTAATTTTTTCTTTCTCACCCGTTGCAACGCACGGGCATGTTTACTATATACTAAAAGCAATATAAGGATCTAGAATAGAGACACCACATCGATCCACATCATCCTAATTATCTACACAGTTGGATTTAGAATTGGTGGTCAGGATTTATTGAAGACTACGAATTACGTAACAATGCAGTTTCCGTTTGACACGTTATTTCTAGAAGATTAGGTACGTGTCCACAGTTTACGTAATATAGATTAAACGTGCAAAGACTAACCAAGTCCGTTCAGAAGGGAAGGAAACAAACAAACAAACGAAAACTGGTCCGTTCGGTCGGAAAAAAAACATACACATTGTAGCTAGCCGAGTCCAACCAGAACAAAAAGCGAACATTATCTGCCTAGCTCCGTAGAATTAGGTAAGTCCGTTAACGTTAAGTAATAATACGTACACATGCTTAACTAGCTAGAATGCTAAATCAGGCTCTCGGATGGAAAAGATTTCCTCTGATATAAATTTATTATAAAATAAAATATAAATCATCAATACGTAGTTGAGTGTATGGATTTATACATGTGCATGCTTGACTATAAAGAAATAACGAAAAGACATAATTTTTTAATTTGATTGCTAAACATAAAAAATACTATAATATTTTAAAACCCGGTTTACTACTCATTGAACAATAATTTAAAAACTACAACCATCTGACTTCCATACGGTAGATCTCGCCACATTGATTTATTTTCAAAGCAAGATAATACCACATCAATGTATGCAACTAGAAATTATATTAAAATAGATGACATTTCAAAGCAAGATAATACCACATCAAGTCATACTTCTCTAATCTTGACTAGCGACGTATAAACGTGTTAAAGGATCCACCAATTTTTTTTAATAATACTAAAATAGGTTAATTGTGTATTTATCTAAATTTTGAGATCAGATTAATTTGCGAAATAATGGACAAAGTTTCACCATAAAGACTATGTCAAGTACACAAAGTTTCACACATTCCAATTACATATGTAATTGCGAGAAAGAAACACATACTGTGGTAACAATTCTAACCATTTGTTTTTGCCTAACTACTACCGATGATGGATTATTTCCATATAATTTGAACAATAATATTTATTAATGTTAATTAGCCTCACATAGTGATCTAACATAACGTAAAACCCATAATTAACGGATAGAGTTTTAGGTTAATTTGGAATATATGTGTCCATACCTGTATAGCAAGTTAACTAAACCAATGTGTGGTTAGGAAAATGCATTATAAGGGAAAATTTAAGGAATCTTTTTGCCCGTATACATGAATGAGTGTACACAATAATAAAAGCACAAACATATAATTAGAGCACGCCAATTGATATAGAAGTTTTTAAATAGTTACCAAAATATTCTTTTAAAGCTTGCGAAAAGTGTAATCGACCCAGAAGGTCTTGAGTTGTGTCTCAGGTGGTTATTTGGAAATCCGTTAGCGAAATATCAGATGTTGATAGTATCTCTGTAATACAAAATTTGAATGTGGCTTTATACTATACAATCTACAGTCCTATTTCATATTATCCATGGTTTTGAAATAATTTTTATAGATAATTGTATTATAGTAACTGAGATAAGCATGCCACATGATACCGTCTGGTGAGGATTGGCAAATAAGAGAAGTGTTTGCTGCTATAGAAGTATCAATGCCATCATATCCGATTGATGTGATAGCAAGTCATCCATAAGTTTTCAACTTTGTATGGACAACGTATGTCTATTCACTTCATGCTGAAAGTAATTTGAAAGTATTTCGAAGAATATTTGTTTCTTGGATTTATTTCTATTGAGAATGTTTGCTGCATGTGGATAAATCCGAAGAAGGATTCTCTGTGGATCACACATGAACTGAAATTATAACTTTTCTTTACGTGTATTTTTTTAAGATTGAATATAATTTTTTGTGAAAAATAAATTTGAATCTTTAAGAGTTTAATGGACGTATGGTAACTATAAATGTTTTTAAAGTTTTATTGACCTAAGGTATTGGGACATAATCATGACGCTACCAAAGAGTGTTGATGATATGTAAAGAAGAACTTTATGGTGTGCTAGAAATACTAGGGATTAATTATGTCAGGTTATATGTGGTAAATCGTGACAAGTTTAAAATTATGAGCAATTTGACTCGATCAACGTAGTTATGTGACTGCACACAACATATACATGTGAGTGATGTTATAGATCACATGGATTGAAGAGTGGGGAACAATAGCAAGGAAGAACAAAAATGAAACTACTATTGGTTTACGTTACAAAATGGTGAAACGACATTTTTGGAAATGTTGCAATTGATATTAGGCAACAAGTTATAAAATTCTTACAGTTTTTAAATAGTTATTTGTTTACTTAAATAAAATCCGTAGACATGCTCGATATGTTAAAGATGATGCCCTCGCATTTGCGAGGGCCACCTTGCTAGTTATTGACGAAAAATTACATGTGTTTCAACTCAAAAAAATTGTACGTGGTTGTTTCTCAAGATTTTACAAATGCGTTTTTTTCTACAATCTAAAAAGAGTGTGCAGCGAGAGTTATCTTTATTTTTATTTTATTGGCATGGATCTGCAAAGATGATTGGGCTCTCATTCTTCTATTCGCGTGATGTTGACTACTCAATTTCGTTGACGTGTCGGTGCAGTGATCAAACCAAATCATGACCACTCTCACCGGTGGTTCTAGAAAAAGTTGACGCTGCATTATTGTCGACCAACCGTGAGTCCGTGATGCTTTTCATCGCAGCCGACATGAGAAACTTCAGGCAACAAGTGGCATCCACTGTATTTCAATTTAAGTGTCAAGCGGCATCAACTGCTGCAGGGTTCGTTATTTACAAATGCAACTTGCATGTCCACTTTAACCTGAGTGGTACTTTACCTGTTGGAGGATTGTGACCTTTAAACTATACCATTTGCTTCTTCCAGAAAATGACTGAAAGTTAGTAAAAAAAATGACTGAAAGTAGAATGCCATCAGAATTCCAGGAGTCCAACGGTGAAACTGGGAAACTCTGTGTCTTGACAAGTTGTATGGTACTTTTAATCATTATGCAAGTAGACATCCTTTGGCGTTGCTTGGACGAGAGATTGTTTTTAAAAAGCTTCTGTATTAGTTCAGATTTGGGAACTGAGACAACGGTGCCTTGATCGGAATAATATGCACTATACAGAAATGCATCTCAAAGGGAAGCAAGCCTCTCCTGTCACCGTTTTTACACTGAAATTGCTGACATCTGGATGATTGACGGACGAACATACTGCATTTCTTCTTTTCTAGATGCCCCCTAATGTTACTGACATACAGTGTAGTACTTGGTGAGTTAGACAGAATTTGACCAGCCCAAACAATATACATGTTGATACTGATACACCGAGGCTCAAGCATATATAGCACCCCGTAGAAATTTAGACGCTGGACACGCCAAACACAAATGCTAAATTGTTTCGTTCAAATAAAAGACAGTGGAAGTTTCCACTCGACTAACGTTGAACTGATTTGTTATTTTATTTTTATGTCAAGATAGCATTACGGTGTATTATCCACAAAATATCTTGATTTTTACGGACGATTTAGGCATTTAGCATTCTGAATCATTTCATATGCATGACACTAGTCATTCTATTGACGAACTAACATCGGGAAGACCTGACACTTTGCAAGAGCTGAAACCTTCATGGTTCACCACATTTTATCTCTCATCTTAGATTCAGAAATCCATTGTAGTTCTTCAGGACATATTCCAAACTATCATGATCTTCTGAGCATTCACGAAACAAACTATTCAAACAAAGCTATGCAAAATCTTCAATATATTTATCTACAATAGCACTCTTTATTATTGGAAATGAATAATTTGCAAATGCTATTTCTTGGTAGACCATATGCTTAGTATTTGCACAACCACACAGTGTGTTTTCATGACTGGGACCAACCATATAGGGCCCCTTTTGAACAAGTGCTATTAACTTTGTTTAAAGAAATGCAGATCACCTTTTCACCCACAAGTTCTACACTGAGCGACAACCAAGAATACTTGCGCTTGATCAGCATTTGCCTTGTGAAGCATAAACGACAGGACCATAAAGGGTGTAAAGCCCAAAAGGACTCACCAAGTTTGTGCTCAAAGAATATGCTAAGTAGATCCCTTTCATCAAGCCTACAAAAAGACTAATGCCCTCTCTCAATCTCAACCTGATCTATTGTACCATTTACTTGTCGTGGTAGCACCATCTGAGAGCCAACCTCATAGCAATCAAGGTCAGAATCCATTAGCAATGGTCTTCGTATTCGCCTCCTGCTCTCAAATCTTCTATTTGAGAAGCTGTGGATGATTGCCAGAACATCGTTCTGAAAAGCCCCAAGCTCGTAGGGCAACCTAGCATCTTTGGCAGAGTCTCGGCATGTCTTCGTAGATCCATTACAGATACTACAGACATCTCCTGAATTCAACTATTCATGTATGTAAACTTCTGTGATGGAGAGTAATGGTTACATGTTTATGTTTATTTTTCTTCCCTATCTGTTTTGAGCGTATGAAGCGTATCAGAGACATTGTTTTCAGTCAAATGAAAAACTCTGCTTCTAGCGCGGCGCTAGAGTTCTGAATAAAATTTCAGTAGCGCTTGATTAACATCATAAGGATATCTCTGCCTTTCTAAAACTGTTGCAGTTCTCTGCACGTTTAATCTTGAACTTTACTCACATTGGAATATATATACTCACCGGGATCATCTTTTAGGCTCAATCTGGCTACTGAATTAAACATAAGTACCCGCAAAAAAAAAAGAATTAAACATAAGAAGAACTGAGTCCAAACATCCATCAAAAGCCATGGACATGCAAGTGTGGATTATTGATTTATTTTTACATAGTTTTCATCAGAAACAAGGAGAGGAATTCAGCCGGCAACTAACCACCAACCAAACTGACCTGAAATCCTGAACTGAACAACGACCAGGTTGTCCTACTCGGCGGCGGCGGCCGGCTTGGAGAACTCCGAGATGTCGCTCCCCTGGAACCACTTCTCCCAGTTCCTCCCGTCGGCCTTCCTGTACTCGACGTGCGCCAGGGTGCCCGGGTCGACGCAGGCCGCGGTGATGGCGACGCCGTCGAGGTTGGACCTCGGGATGTAGAAGGAGGTGATGCCGCAGACCTTGCAGAAGATGTGCTTGGCCGTGTGGGTGCCGAAGGTGTAGGTGGTGAGGAACTCGTCGGCGCCGGGCCGGAGCTTGAACTTGTCCGCGGGCACCACGAAGTGGGGGTTCCCCCGCATGGAGCAGTCGGAGCAGTTGCAGATCCACGCCACCACGCTCGCCGGCGCCTCCACCTGCCACCGCACGCGCCGGCAGTGGCACCCGCCGCTGTGGACGACGTCCGAGCCCATCGTGGAAACTCACTTCTTCTTGCCCCCACGCACTCCGGCTCGAGGGAAGAGTTCGTCGTCGGCTTTGTGGAAAAAGACGAAGAGATGCCGAGAACGAGCAGAGACATTTGTCGCTCGTCTGGTTGTTTAGCTACGCTGTCGCTTGGGCTGAGGCCACGTTCTCCTCGTCAGCGGTGACGACGACGGAAATGACCACGAAACAGGCTTTCGCCCCGCTTTATATTAATAAAGCCACACAGTCACACGATACAAGGTATTGAGTAAATCCTCAGAAGCTGATCAAAAAGAAAGAACGACAAAGCTAATGGAAAGCGCTAAAAACCACCACTAATGGAAAGCGCTAAAAACCACCACTAAACGCCTCCAGCGAGCTGTCGAGAAGAAGCACAGGAGATCTGACGTCGTGCGAGGAGCACCCACACTCATCGACAACGCCCCCAAGAGGGTCACGACGCGAAGCGCCGTCGTCGCCGCGACTGCCGGAGCAGCCAAAGGATTTCACCCTGAGTGTTGGAGGGAAGGAGATGACCAAGGCGGCGCCCCAAGAGGAATGCCACACCCATAGGTGTTGCCACCGCCGGCACCGGAACGCAAAGCTTTCGCTCGGTCTGATCCCCCTACCACGTCGTGGGAAAAGGCCAAGCCTCTCCTGACGGGGACCCATCGCAACCACCGAGAACTCCAGATCCAGATCAGGGCTTGGTCGCCACCAACGACGAGCACTTTGCCAGGATCACCCACCACAGCACACCTCGCCACCCACATGGCCGAAGCGCATTGCCAACACCAGCCACAACGCTGCTCGCCGGAGAGCCAACCGTGTAGCCCACCATCCAGGGCCGCCGCCCCGGCGTCCATGGCCTCCTCCCCGCCACCAGCGCAACACGGGATCACCACCAAAGGAGCACCTTTGCGTCGACATCACTGGCATAGAGCTGGACCGCCTGTCCGCGCGAGGAGATACCATCCGGCCATGGGGCCTGAATCCCGCCTGGATCTAGCCCCAGACCGACGAAGCAACCGAGAACGGCGCCCCCGGTGGCCTCCGGCAGCACGCCTACGGGCCGCCTGCCCGTACGCCGCCGCCTAAGCCACCTGCCGCCCGTCGGTCTGCCATGGTAACTCCGACGCCACGACGGAAATGACTGGGGTAGGACTTAGGAGAACGGCGCCGATGGGCGGCGGGGCATTGAGCCATTGACCAGGGAACCTGTTGAGTGGCTCCCCTGGCGCCCAGTTTTTTTGGGTGCTGCACAAAGACTAAGAGCATCTCCAACAGTCGCTCAAAATCGGCGCTGCAGCGCGCGGTAAGCAGATACAGCGCGCCGCGCGGTCGAGTGCTTCGTCGGTCGCTGGAAACGAATGTGTGATAATCCAGCGTCAAAATGGCGCTTTTTCAGACGCGCTAAACCAACGCGGTAAAAACAAGTTTCAGCGCTAAAATTAACTAAATTTTGATCTAAAACTTGAATTCAAACTAGATTTAAAAGTTGCAAATAAAAATACATAGATAAAAGCGCTAATAAAATACACTCCGACGAGTCTACTCGTCGGAGTCGAAGTCGAAGTCGAAATCCGACGAGTCCGTCGTTGTCGACAACACCGGAGTGTCCGACCACGAGTACTCGTCGGAGGAGTCGTCAATGACGATGGTCGACGGACCAGCACCGATCCTTTTTGCGGCCTCCCTCATCTTCATCCTCGCAATGCCCTCCTCGTTCCTCTTCCTCTTCGCCGCCGCCACGGCCCTCCTCGCCTCCCTCTCCTCCTTCTTCTCCGCTATGCGCGCGGCCTTCTTCTCCCGGCGCTCGGCGTAGAACGCCTCCATCGCGGCCACGTCCTCGGGGAAGCGTCGCGCCCACTCGAGGCGCTGACGCTCGGCCAGCTCGGCGATGAGCAGACGCCGCTCCTGCTCGCGCTGGCGCGCGCGAGCCTCCTGCGTGATGGCTGGCGGCGGCGGCGCAAGATCTTGCGCGTGCTGGGCATTCCTGGCTTCATTGGGGAAGTTCATCCTCGACCGCGGGCGGCCGAGACGCCACGCCGCGGCGTCGTAGGCACGCGCCGCCTGCTGCGTCATCTCGTACGTGCCGAGGGAGAGGCGGTCGTCGCCGCTCCGGATCTCGGCGGAGAACGAGCCGTTGGGGCGCTCGCGCACCCCACGGTAGCCGGAGCGGGAGATGCGCCGGCGTGGAGGCATGGCGGCGGTGGCGGGCGACGGCGACGGCGGAGGCGCGTCGTGGGGCGGACGGGTAGGGATTTTTGCGTGGCGCGAGCGCTGGCTGGATAGAGCGCGCTCGGTTTGGCGCCCCATATGTAGGGCGGCGAATAGCGCAGGCGGCCACATGCGGGAAAAAATTTCGCGCGCGTGCTCTTTTCCCGCCTCTGCTGGAGAAGCGCGCGAACTCTCCCGCGCTGGAAACCAGTCTTTTTTGCCGCGCGCGCGGGGTTTCAAGCAACTGCTGGAGATGCTCTAAACATGTGTATTCTTGCTAAATTAAGTTTTAAAAACGAATCATATGCTCATGTTAACATGACTCAGTTTTGTAAACATACAAAGGACTCATTTTTATACAAAAAATCCACCGACCTTTTAAATACTCCCTCCGATCCGAAATAAGTGTCGGAGCCACAGTGCAAAGTCACTTTTACAGAAAAGTCCATGCGAATTCAAAAACTCAAAAGTACAGCCTCCAGATCGCCAGATCGATCGCTCGCTCGCTCGCCTCGCTAGCTAGCTCTCCAGATCGCCAGATCGATCGATCGCTCGCTCGCCTCGCTAGCTAGCTAGCTAGCTAGCTCGTCTCGCGGTCGATCTCACATCTCCGGCGGCCTGGGACCGTCGCGTCTCGCTAGCTCTCCAAGTCGCTCCACCTCTCCTCTCCAGCTCTCCTCTCCAGGTCGGCTCCCCTCTCCAGAATCCAGATCGGCTCCCCTCTCCAAATCGCAGCAGCAGATCGCTCCAGGCCTCCCAGATCCAGCAGCTCCGGCTACAGGCCTTGGTCGCCCTAGTCATGGTCGGAGGAGGATCCTCTTCTCCAAGCAAACTCCACTCCAGCACCTCCTCCGACCAAATCCGACTTCACGCCTTCTCTGCATCCGCGCCTCCAGCTTACTCTCCTCTGCATCTGCGCCTCCAGCTTCCTCTCCTCTGCATCTGCGCCTCCGTGCCATTGATGGCTGCATCTTCAAGTGGAGCTTCGTCTTCGTCCTCCTCCGCAGAACCTTCCTCCTCAGCCTCCGGATCGTCAAGAGCAGCGTCTTCTTCCTCCTCGGCCTCCGGATCGTCAAGCGCAGCGTCTTCTTCCTCCTCAGCCTCCGGATCGTCAAGCGTAGCGTCTTCTTCCTCCTCAGCCTCCGGATCAGCATCAGGTACTCCTGCACAAAATACTAAGCCGTGAAATTGATGAATACTCAATGAAACTAAGGAGTACTTGATGAAACTACAGTGCATAATTTAAACAAGCAGTTGTTATTTTCAGGCAAAGTAGAAACAGTACACTAATAAAATGTAATCAGAGATTATTCTAGTGAAGGTTTCTGCTTGCTGGAGTACTCTAGTTTGCAAACAAACAGATTGGAGCAAGTGTACTGCATTTATTTACTTGCTTGCTTGCATTCTACTTACTCTGTGCATAAATGAACAGGTGTCAATCTGTTTGTTTGCAAAATAGAGTACTCCAGCCAGTAGAGACATTGTATTTTGGAGTACATCTTATCTCAGTACCTGCATGACAATGAATAAAATTCAGTGACAACTTGTGAAAACAACCAATATTTCGAGTTTCTAACACAGTTTTATCATTTTGCAGTTGATGAGCGGCAAAGCAAAAAAAACATGCGAGATGATCACAGGTTTGGAGCTTATCTTGCACTAGAAGCACTCCGTAAAGCAAGAGAAGTACTCCCAGCTGACCATGCAACTGACAAAGAACTGGTAGCTGAGCTTTTGCAAACAAGTGTAAGAACCATCGAGAGAATTTGGAAAGAGGCATGTGAGCATATCCTGAGAGGGGAAGAAGTCGATGTGTCCAACAAGAAGAAAGGAAGATCTGGCCGCAAGAGGAAAGACCATGGTCTTGAGAGGATACCAACAATTCCTTACAACAAACGGTCCACCATGAGGGCACTAGCACTGTCTTTAAAAGTTCCCTATACATCACTGCAGCGCGGGTTAAAATGGGGTGAGATTAGGAAGCATACAAGCACTGTGAAGCCCTATCTCAAGCTAGCCAACAGAATAGACAGGCTCAACAGAATAGACACTGCTGCTGGCGCTCGCAGCGCTTGGAGGCGGGGACCCAGGTGGACTTGACGTGCGTGGCGCAGGCGAAGCCCCGGGACTTGCAGCAGGTGCGGCAGCGCTGGTGGGTGCAGTCCTTCTTGGCCTGGTTGCCGCAGTCCTGGCAGCTGGTGCCGCCGCCGGCGACGAGCTGACCGGCAGCCGCAGCCGCGGCACACGCGCCGTGGGAGGAGGAGGAGGAGGAGGCGCCGCCCGCGAGGGACTGTGTGAGCTGCTGCTGGTGGTCATCGGGGGCGAAGCGGATGAGGTTGGATGCATAGAAGGGGTGCGTGAGCTGCTGCTGCTGGTTCTGGTCCTGCGGCTGGCCCCATAGCTGGAATCCGCCGGCGGCTGCTGGTTCTGGTCCTGCGGCTCGCGGTGTTGGCTTCCCCCTCGAGCTGGCTCAAGCTGGCGGCCCGCCTCACCATCAACCCCGACTTCGCCGTCATGCCCGACGAGCTGGCGCTCCTCGCGCAGGCGTATCTCCTCCCCGCGAGCCCGGCAACCTTCTCCCTCCTCGAAGCCGCCTTCTACGCCGCCAAGCTGCCCCAGGAGCACCACCTCCCGCGCTGCATCATGAACCTCAGCGGGATCCTTGCGTCCGACCTCACATCCACCGGATCCGCCGCCTCCGGCCTTGCAGCCACCGGATCCGGCCTTGACGACGCCGGATCCGTCGATTCCTCGCCGGCTTGGACCGAAAGTTCGAATCTTTGGTTGTTGGACGGGAGCGTGGCGAGCCGAGGCGATGGGAGAGCGGCGAGCCGAGGCAACGGGACCACGGCGAAGACAAGGAGACAGGAGCGCGGCAAGCCGAGGAGACGGGAGTGACGCGAGAGAGCGTGGAGCGGAGCGCGGCGGCGAGGGGAGGAGAGCGCGGCGGCGACGCGAGCAGAGAGATGTGTGGGAGGAAGGAGAGATCGTGCCTGTCGGGGTCGTGAGCGGTGTGGGAGGAGAGAGCGTGCGTGTCGGGGTCGTGTGCGTGCCGGCATGGAGTGCGGGTTGAACAACAACAAACTTCAGGGCGTTTTTTGCAAAATGACACTGGCGACACTTATTTCGGATCGGAGGGAGTATCATTAACAGCAGTACACAGATCACGTGGTAACACAAATTACAAATATGTTTTTTAACCACCTAGCGACGAGCAAGCTGAAGACATGTCGTCTTCCTCGCCCCTCCCTCATCGGAGGTGGGCAAAGCTTGTTGTAGATAGACGGGACGTCGTCGTGCTAAGTTATCAAATGATTAGCAGTAAGCATCACCAAAACCGAGAACCGTAGATCGGAAGAGTTAGAACTGCAAGCACAACGGATGTAAAAACCCAACCGGATTTCAGGAGCTCCACCAGACATAGAACTCCACACATCCTTCATCGGCACTATGTGCACCACCAGAACGGGGATAGGACGGGAACATTCTTATTCTGACATCGGGGTGTCACCGCCGCCTCACCACACGATGAAGACACATAAATTAACTAAAACAAGAAATAGGAAAAGGGATAAAAACTCTAGCCAGTTCGGATCTCCTTCATTTTCTCCTCTCTCCTCTTGTACTGGTCCAGTACTCATCAGTAACGCATAAATGACCAAATGAGTTTCATAGGATTGGAGGCTCTGCTTCTCTAGAAAATTTACCTAAATTGGTAGTTTGATTCACATGAAGGAAAACATTTAAAACCTCTTTGTATCACAAATTAGAAAATTCACGAGTGAGAAAAACATATGAATTTGACAGGTTTGCTGGTGCAAAACACGAGATTGCGAAACACAAAAAAATGCAACAATAGTTGTTTGAATGGAACACAAGAAAATCACAGGAAAAGTTACTCGATGCAACCCAGTTATGTCTGAAAAAAAGGTTGGAGTGGATGTTCAAAATCCAATGAAATTGAGACATAGGAAACCATCCATAGAAATTCCTATAATTTTTCAGTCATACAGGACAAACGAGGACATGCCACTCCAATCCCACATTTTTCCTATTTACGTGTTTTAAAAATCCTACGAGTTAAAAAGGCTCAAAATGTGAAGGAAAAAACACCAACTACCCGCCTTGCTTTTCTTCAAGGGAGAAAAGCTTTACTGGTCAGCCCAATGGTTACATTATATCAATTGTTACAACCACATTTTTTTTTAGAAATGGGGAGTTACCCCGGCCTCTGCATCGAAAAGATGCATACGGACTTGATTTATTTCATTTATTCAACAATACACCGACAAAGAGCCTTCCAACGAAAGATCATACAAGTCGAAGCCACCAAACAACGACAAAGCACCACAACTAGCATAAACGATAAATGAAACAACGGAGCTTTATTCCCCAGCCATAGCCATCGCCGGCTCACCGGCCAACTCTAGAGATATATTGTGCCAGTCTAGCTAATCTTGCTAGGTCATGAGTCCAAAGCTCTACTTTGAGATCAACTATTTTATACAATCATATTCTTTTCTTAGTAATAGGAGTTTACCTTTGTTTATCATGAACACTTGACTTGGACTATTCCCTTTGGAGAATTAAACAATCCTTCATAGTTGATTAAAGAATGAATAAGTTTTCCCGGTGTAATGTTAGTGCCATTTTTTCTCTCGACACGCAAGTTTTTACCTCCAAAGCATCGAAGAAATATCCACCATCCCCGTATGGTAAAAATAACCATATCACTAGCATATACTCCCTCCGTTACTTGATGTAAGGTATATAGTTTTTTGAGAAAAAAATCCATAATATAAGGTGTATTATGATTTTTTAGACAATTTTACCCGTCCACAGATGAGTTAAATCCCTCCACGGAGAGATTTGACGAATTGTTTTCAATTTGTGGTTATTAGAAACTCCTCTCTCCCTATTTTTCCAGGTGAAAATGATTCCACCATGTACAAAATCCTCATGTCTTAATATTCGTGTCAGAAAACTATACACGTTATATTCAGAAACGGAGGGAGTATGATATATCACCAAACCAGCACTACACTAGCAGTTTCACCCTGAAATAGAGAGGAACCATTTACGGATATAGTTCAAACCCAGTAGAGTAGCATATGCCTTAGTTAGCGGTGTGTGCACCTAGCAACCTCCGTATGTTCTCATATTTTACCTCTTACCTAACTTTTTGTTTTGTTTTGTGACTAGTGTTTACGACATTTCATTACATAATAAGTTTAAAAGCAACTCAGTTCAATGAAGAAACAAGTCTAGCGTTTTACTATGGATAAACATGACACAATTGAATCTCAAAGGATGGCAAGGAACAATCTTATCTTTTTGAGAAAACGTAAAACATGTGTGTCTCGATGTATTGAGAGAAAAAGATAGTTATGTACAAGTCCAAGAAATGGATGCATCCAAGGTCACAACACGACGCCTCTAAGAACCAGGTACAGTCGGGAGCATGCGTGCAAAACCCTTGGCGCCCGCTATCACCCAATTACGAGCCACCCCCAACATTGGAAAACAACTGATAAATATCGGATTGCACGGCATCGAAGATGGTGGTTTTCCAAGCATTTTGGGGTCAGAACGGATCGTGCATAACCACCAGTCCACGTGGCAAGGAACGGTCTTGCTCTCATAATAAACAAGAGAGTATATGATCAATTATATCTTGTAATACAACTAGAAGGGCGACACCGGAGGATCCCCAAACCCTAGCCGCCAGGAGCTCCTTCCCCCCTCCCCTACACCTCGCCGCTGCCGTAGTGATCCGTCAGGCAAGCGTGCGTGGCCCCCGAGGATGACGGTGGCGGGGATCTCTCCGGTGTTGCTCGTTTGGCTGACGGGAGGCACACCCGTGGCGGAGATGTGGAAGCTCCGGTCACTGATATGGGTTGTGGCGGTGGCGCTGGTCCGACGGTTCCCGACAAGAGGCGGCGCCCTAGTGCTTCAACGGCAAGGATCTTGTCAGATTGGCCGCGGTAGGGCGCCATGGCCCATGCACGCTTGGTGTGGAGCCGGGGATGAGAGACGGGTGGCTCCGGCGGGGGCCTGGCCACTCGTCGCCGACGCCGGGAGCTTCTCCAGCCATGAATAGGAGGTATTCATCTCCTTCCCCTCCTTTCCCTGTTTGGCGCTCGAACGCCCAGATCCTGCTCCCCATCTACGCTGCCATGCCTTCCTCTTCTCGATTCAGATGGGCAGTTCCGCGATGGGTCTTGTGGTGGTATTGCAGTTGGTGATTCTTCTGCTAGCAAGGACCTCCTAGCCATGAAAGGTTTCTGCTTTGCTTCGAGCGTGTCGTGACAGGGGAGTTCAGTTGGTTGGATCGGCAGCAGCCGACCGGAAGCTCGCCGGGAGCTGTGGATTCTTCTTCATCTTCGTCGGTGATGGTGTTGTGCGACAGGGGAAGATGGGCGTGTACGCGCAGTCTAGGGAAGACTCGCTGCCTTTGAGACCGGAGCAGGGGCTCCCTTGGTCTCCTCCTTCTCTTCCGTGTCTGCCCTCAGCGGAACCGCTCGCAGGTGTTCAACACTTCCTATTCTCCATCACGATTTCTCGGTTTCCATCGATTCTATGAGGGAAAGGTCCCCTCATCTGCTTCTTTGGTGTCTCTCCGGTGCCCTTTTGCAGTGAGTTCGCCTACTGAAGGATGATGCAGTCTTCGTTCGGCTTTTCTGTTGCTCCAATGCCTCCCGTCGGGATGCTTGGAAGAGCACCGACGAGTGTTTGGAGTCTCTTCTTGGAGTGAAGGGTGTGTGGATAAAACTGATGGCTCAGGCGAAAGCCTGGCCTGGTATGTCCGGTGCCGACGATGATGATGCCTTCGGGCGCCATTTCCCTCCCTGGAGGCATCCTGTTAAGCATTGTTTCTCTCCCCATCATGGTCTGATGTCTGTAGGTGAAAACCTAGACCCTCAATGGGTCGAGCAACGGCGTCACTTCGTGTCGCTCCCTTCTTGAAGGCGCTACTCTTGGACTCGACCAGCGTCGTTTTCTTGGTATCCTGCTGTGTGAGGTGAGAGACTACACCTGTGAAGTCAGTTTAGCGGGGATTCTGGCGAGAGCTGCCGGCGACGTCCAAGGCTCTTCAAGTGTTCAAGTCGAAGACCTCTCAAGCATCGAACTGCCTTATCTTAGCTTGCTGTAGTTGTACCCGACTCGTAATTTGGATGTCGTTTTCTCGGATTCGTGCTTTTATTGTAAGCTGGTAACCCCAACATCGATCGGTGTTGTAATCTGAACCTACGGGTTTTATTAATTTAAAGCTGGACTCGGGAGCCTTTTATCTAAACAATAGAAATAGTTTCTTTTGACACATGGCTTTATTTTTAGGGGGAATAAAGACTGGTACCCATTTTTTATCTAAAACATAATACGGAGCATAATTAAGAACACAAGATAGAGGGTGGAGTTTTGGAACCTGGGAGCATATGCTCCCGGTTTTTAAAATGTAATTTATAAAAAATATTGAAACTTCAAAAATTCGGATAAAAAGTTTCGTACGTACATCTCGACATTCTATATACTCATGAAGCCGTTTCACGGAAAAGCGGCTTTTTATGCGGCCGGTATGAAAAAGTCAAATTTCGGTGCTACAATAAGGCTTTTTACGTGACATTTTTTTTTGTCTTTTTTACGTAGCAAAAATGTCGGTTTTTCGCGAAACTTTATGTTCCTAAATAAAATATCGTGACTTATGCACGAATTGTTTTTCATGATTTTTCGACATTTCAAAATGTATTTTTTAGGTATAGGGAGCATATGCACCTGGAGCCAAATTGAATTTCCGCACAAGATAGTCCTTTGATTTTTGTTGTCCATACAGTCGGATATTGCTCCCACTGCTAAGATATTACATAGAAGTATCTAAAAAACAACGGCATTCCGTTCTTCTGGGAAGACTTGGGTAGGAGTAGGACCGACCAGCTAGTACCCCCAATTCTTGCCATCGAACTCTGTGACGTCGACGTGCGAGATGGTGCCGGCATCGATGCAGTTCACGGAGAGCGCGACCTCGCCGGGGTTCCCACGCTGCTTGTAGAAGGACGTGATCCCGCAGACCTTGCAGAAGATGTGCTTGGCGGTGCCGGTGCCGAAGGTATAGGTGGTGAGGAACTCCTGGGAGCCGTCCTGGAGCCTGAACCTGTCGTTGGGCACCGTGAAGTAGGTGATCCCGCGCATGGCGCAGTTGGAGCAGTTGCAGGTGCCCGCCGCCACGCTCGCCGGCGCCTCCGCCTGCCACCGCACGCGCCTGCAGTGGCAGCCGCCGCTGTGGACGACGACGGCTGGGTCGGATTCGGAGCTCATGCTCGTGGTGAAATGGACTAGCTAGCAGTGCTGCTGTGGCCTGTGGCCTGTGGGAGCGGAAGAACAGGATAGAAATTAATGGCTTGATGTCGATTCAGCTTCGCGGTTGCTGGGGATGGATGTTTTTCTTCCACTACGGCATGGACTGCGGCTGGAAGATGGAGTGATGGTTGACTTCGGGGTCCCAGCACGCCTCTCGCAGTCTCTATCTCTCCCTCTCTCAAGTGCGTCACTAGTTGACTCTCACGGTATCTAACTATCTAAGCCTGATACTAGAAGAACACTTCCCACTAATGCACGACTTGTACTCCCAACATCAGCGCACGCACTGCTTAAATTTTCGTTTGCCAGAATAAACTAGTATGCATGTACGTGCAACGCACGTCTATACAGTCGGTTAAAAACATTTATGCGTCGTCCGATAGAAAATTAATAAAAAGATTCAGAACTATGATACTAATAATAGAAAATGGTTTAAAAAATACTTTAAGATAACCGTCCGCAGAAACAAAGCTACAATCTACCATAATCATTTCTGACAGATTGAAAATATATGCCCTGGTGGATATTAATTCAATAAAAAATATTAGAACTTTTGAAGCCTATCAATAATAAGAACAATCATTAAATATTTTACGTTCTATACAATCAATCAGTTTGTTAGGGTCTTTGCGTTGCTACGGGTGAGCCTCCCGCCGTGCTCATGCCTCCGTAGTTTCTCATTTCAACTCCTTTCCCATTTCTAGTTTCTACTTATGCATTGTGACACATTTTTTTGGCAAATCAACGACACAAAACAAAACTGTAGAGATTGTACACGTTCGTTGCACGTGTAATTTGTTTAACATAAATGTCAATAGCAAGTTCCCCTATCATTAGACTTCTTAGAAATGTTTACCAAATTATATTTTTATAAAATGTCAAAACCAAAATTGCTAAACAATGTTTTGGTTAAATTTGCGCAGCTAGCCAATTCTTCGAGAAAATAAGGAAATATAAAATAAGAGCTCTTTTACGGTGCTTGGAGAACTACTGCCAGTAGTTTCAGGTAGCTCCCATCCAAAATTAGTTGAGCCGTTTGATTTCAGTCTATCCCTCCTAAATTATTCCAGCCGTCCAATCATTAAGTAAAAAATCAGGTCTAATGACTCGGGGTATGATAGTCATTTTTCCACGAATAGTTTCGTGTCCTGCTCTTCCTCGACTCACGGCGCCGTCGCTAGACCACGGGAGACCCGCTCCTCTCCTCCCTCCTCTGAGCACCGCATCCTATCTTCACAGTCCTACAGCTCTGAGAGGCCGTCGCGGCGGCCGCCGAGCCTCCGGTCCACGCTCGTGGTCCTGGAGATCGTGTGTTGGGACGGATTTTCCCGCCCCCATCTTGGGCGAGTGATCCACCACATCGCCGGCCAGAGGATCGTGCGCTGGGCCGCACGACGAGGCACCCTTCTCGGAACGCACGAAGCGCCCCCCAACGCCAAGGTCATCGGCTCGTGAGGACAGCAACTCCACCTGCCCTAGCCAGGATCCCGGCCGCCTCGCCGGATCGAAGCTGCCGACAGCCGCTATCCCAGCCTCACCCGTGGGATCGTCACATCAGGAATTTCTAGATGCCATGGTGAACAAGACGAAAATGATGTTTTCACTAGTTTATTATTGTAGTAAATCAGGAATACAATCTTGCGATGTTATGCTCTTTTGATTCAGATGACTAGGAAAACATAGTCATGGCAACTGTATTCTCCTAGTACAAAATGTAAATGTTTTTTCCTGATTGAAAGTGCAATATCAGTAGACTTTACATGTAGTTGCTCAATTGGAGCCATTATCCATTGAACACTTGCTGCTGCAAGTATCACTCCGGACACACTAGTAGTCAGTAGAGCCAGCCAGCCAGCCAGCTGGAACACCTTAGGCGGATTCGGTGGAGCTCATCGGCAAAGTCATGGTTGTGTAGTTGACCACGTCGTCCAGCTCCGGCATGCCGAGGTCTTCGTCCAGAAGCGTTTCGATGCTGAAGCTCTTGCGCCACAACACCGGTTCCTTAGCATCACCATGGCCCCCTTCACTTTGAACTCGAACGCGTGGAGGAACTTGAGAAGCACCGTGTCCGTGCGCACGTCGTCGCCCACCAGCGTCACGCCCCAGATCAGCTCCTTCGGCTCGGCTGCAGGCGCCGTCTCTGTCTCATACGCGGTGGTTACGAAGACCTCCTCAATGGTGCGACGACGCTATCGAGCTCCTTGGCCTCCTAGAGCATGTCGTTGATGAGGCTTAGTTTCCGGTGTAAGCCGTCGCCGGAGTGGGAGCTCGCCGATTCGCTCCTGCCTCGCCCAACGCCTCCCTAGCCTCCCCTCTAGCCATCACCGCGGCCGTGCGCAGCCACGCCAGGTCGCCGCTTCGGGACCGATTTCAGCGAGCGGCGAGCTCCTCACGGTGCTCCTGCCTCGCAGACGACCCCCCGATCCTCCGCTCTCGCCATCACTGTGGCCGTGTGCAGTTGCACCCTGTCGACGCTCGGCGGGCGCCGCCGGCAGGGAGGCGGCATGTCGCGCGTCCATGGCGTCCACAACTAGCTGCTGCCGCGGCGCCGGCAATCTACTGACCACCGTGGCGATTTGGGGGAGAGAGTGAGATGGGAAGGGGATAAATCTGACGGTGGGGCACTTACACAAATTTACCTAAATACCCTTTTACTTTTGATTAAAAATAAAACAATTTTGGTAGTTTCAGGTAGTTTCGGGTTCTTTCAATCTGGTAGTTTCTGGTAGCTCTAATTTTATTACCGTTCGATTTGAGCGGATGGACGGTTCGTTAAAATTACCAAGTACTCTAAAACTTGTAATAAAATAAAAGCCATGGCTGAAACAAAATACCTGGTTAAAATGTTGCTGCCACTTTTCATTTACATATTTTATGCATAACCAGATGAAAGCAGCCACTTGTTTTAGCAAATTCTCTGCAATGGATTGTCATAAAATTCAGGGAAGTTGGAAAACGCTACCTGTTAAATTTGGAACTCTCAAACTCAGATATCAAGCACACCAGTCAATTGTTTAGAGTTTGGGTCTTGTCCAATGGAGACATTAATTATTTCCACTATGCTGTCCAAAGGACAAATCAACAATGCAAATGTTGAGATTCAAAAGTAAATAAAAATCTAGTTGGACTATTTTGTTCTCGTTAATGCATCTCTGCTAGAAAGTGCAGACTCGGGACCAAGTGTTCTAGTAATAACTTCTTCAAGGGTAACTATTACTCATGTAATTAGTGCCTTCTCCAAACTATTCCAATCGCACTTGCAAGAAACTTTGCGTTCAGCATTTGATTTGTGGTCACGCAGAAAATAGAAGGTACAAAATGTCCTTCAAAAGCAGAAACTATACTCACTATAATGGCTGCCACAGTGTTAAGGTGAAGCCTGGATTTATCATCCTTAATCACAGATGAATCAATTTATATTCCCTTGGTAAAATTTATATTTCCAATATGAAGAACAACTGCTACAACCCTGAATATAGCTTCCTATAGATAATTGAGAAATGGTGTATGTCATTATTACTGAAACTGGTATCTCAATAGTTTCAATACAATATCTTCCACTCTTAGGTTTGGAGAAAAGTCCTGAAAAGAAACCTTGTCGTCGAGTTGTGCAGATGGTGCTCCGCAAGACGTCGAATCTCAGGGTTCACGCTGTGCAGATGGTCTTATAACAAGTTCACAACAAACATAATTGCTTGAGCTGATCCATATTGAGATATACAGAAAACCTATACAGTGAATTGAGGACAGTACAATTGGACATGCAGAAAAGAAGATTGATATTGATATGTAATAAAGGGTTGCAATAAGATTCTAATTCTTGCACTAACAGACCATATTCGATGGAGAATAATGTGTATCAGCCATGGCACACAAGAAAAGGTAGGGACACAGAAAATTCAGAGTGCATACTTAATATTTTGTTGTTATCAGTTTAGTGGAAACAAAACAAAATGTAATAAAACAACCTGGTTGCCATCCCATATATCAGTAGCTGATAATTTTTTGTATCAATCTGGTTGCAACCTCATAAGAATGAACATGTTAGGAAATATGATTAGTTGATACTTATGTTTACTTTTTTCAAGAACACGCAAGCAGCTGACACTTCTTATGTTACAAAATACTAAAACCGTGAAAACTTGCCCTCAATATAACACAAGGTAGGTATGCAAGTTAGTTTTCTTGTATCTACAATTTATGCATATTCAGAACTTTTGCTAACGTAACCATTCGACACTGCAGAACTACCAAAACAATCCGAATTTTGCAGGACTAACGTAAATCGGTTCCTCTACCAAAATACAAAATCTCAAACATGTGGCAAACAAATCTTAAGGCAAAGTCTGGACAGAAAGTGATCATGTGGTGAACAGAGAAACCTAAAGGCAAAACAATTTTATTGAATTACTGTCGTACTGAACCTGTGCAGCCAGCGCTGCCAAGCACCGGTGCCGAGTCATCCTCCCAGCAGTGGAACTGTGGAAGGAAGTAGGCATCGTCGGTCGGCGGCGCTGGGTACAGTTCGTCGCGGTGAACCGGGGATCACGTGGAGGTCGGGTGGAGCGCAGGCAGGGTCACTTGGCGGCGGGAAGGCTCCCTGTGACGGCCTGGCCTGTAGGTCGCCGGTATCGTGCAGGATGGCGTGCGGCGGCCGGCAGGTCCGCAACACGAGGACGCTTCGCGTGCAGGGCGGCGAAGGCGGGCGGTGATTCGCGTGGGCGCTGGCGGCGTACAGGGAGTCGGGGAGGGCAGCCCTTGGCGGACTTGACGCCGGCGGGGAAGGCCAGATAGGAGGGGAAGGGGAGGGTGAGGGCGCGGACGGCGCCTTCCGGGTGTGCGGCGAGGAGCGGGGCGGTGGCCGGCGTGGCGATGACAGTGATGCGGAGACCCCGGGCGGCAAGAAGGGCGGCCAAGTTGAGGAGCGGAGGCGACGGGGTGGAATGCATGCGAGGGAGTTTTATTTTCTTTTTTTGAGGCAGACGATGGGCGAGGAGCTTTTCGTCCGCCCACGATGCGGTCCGCCGAGGTAATTGCTAAATGCACACTGATCAACATCTGCGGTTAGATGTCATTAGATGGATCCGATCCTGCGGTGGGGAGAGATTGGTGTACGTTTAACGGGGTGTCCATAGGAAAGATAATGTTTACTCTTTTATTAGTAGTGGAGATGAAACATCGTAACTTTTCACACTCCAATATCCCTCTCTGTCATAATCATCCCCACTTCTTTCTCATACGATAAGTGGCGAGAAGAGAGAGACATCCTACGGGAGCCATGAGGAAATAAAACGCAAAACGTAGCACGGGGAGAACGCATAGGAGTGGACCTTGATAAGGTCCCATTTTTCTAGAGATTTTACAATGAAGGTAATTCACCTTCTCGATGACTCAAATCAGCAAAAGGCCTCCATCTGCTCAACACTGCAATCATGATGCTGCTAATACCAAAACACACGGTGTTATGAATCCTTCAGATTTTTAGCCAATTAGCCTAGTGCACAATTTTTCCAAGATCTTCACAAAAATCATGACCATGGAATTCAACCCCTCATGTTGAATCTATTGAACCGTATCAAAATGCTTTCATCAAAGGTAAATCTATTTACGATAAATTTTTTCTGTGTGCAAGGGGTGACGCGCACTCTCTCAAACACAAGAAAAGTGAGGCAATACTAACCAAGTAGGCCCAAGACTTGGTGACGGACCAGCATGCCTAGGGTGGCTCATGGCCGCCTACCTCGCGCTGACTCAGGGATGAAGGTTCGGCCGGCTCACCCGCACTACTAGTAGGATCTGTTCATCTACACAATACACGAAGACATGGAGCAGAAGAAACAGACACGCCTGCCGAGTCCTGCTAGAACTCTAGTACGTAACCGACTCGAAACACCCTATAACCCCACGTCCCCACCCTAGCTGCCTATATAAAGCCGACATTGGCACCCCTCGAGCGGTACGGTATAGACTCATGTTCAAGAGAAGCTATTGCATAACACATCTTGTAATCAATCTTGTACACAACCCTAGATCCCCTGAGAAATCTATAATGCCAGAAGAGCAGCAATACGGCTTTACCTCCACCAACCGAGGGCCTAGATCTGGGTAAATCGTGTGCAATCCCGTACCTAGAGATACAACATTCGTCTTGCATGGCACCTCTCTTTAACCACCCTGATGCTTATTGACGTGACTTTCTCACGACAGTTAATGGCACCCACAGTGGGGTAAACGGCGACCGGCATTGTCTTCCAGGAGGGATCTCTCCCAGTGTCGACGGATGTCTGCTTGGCTAGCGATAGGGCTAGCGGACGAGGTGAAATATGTGGAGAAAGGTAGCCATCAAAATATAGGACGAGACTGACATAGTGGTTTACCCAGGTTCACCCCCCTCTCTATGGAGGTAAAGACCTACTCATGCTCATGTATAGTATGTCCCAACTTGTAAAAATGATTCCTGGACCGCACCTTAAATAAAGCAGTGCGACCTGGTTAAAATAATGAAACAAGTAGTCGGTATTATAACACCACGGTTACAATAGTTTCAATGCATGGTGGTAGACTCAAAAAACTTATCTTGAATGCTTCGTAACACCTTCCTTGGCGGTGACGTTTGAGGGAGTCGATCTGACGCTGCTGGTTCGAGCTGTCGGAGATCAAGGCAACACTTCAAGGAGTCGGTCCTAACATGGATTTTGGGTTTATAGGCCTTGATCAGGTCATGGGCCTCCCTAGTCTTTTGCGCCATAACCTTAACTTAGTCCTCCATGGAATTATTGGGCATTTCCTTGGTCTCCGGACCACCTGGTGGTAATCCTGCTATCATTAGCCCCCAGTTCACCGAGTCTTCATTATTGAATCTATCTCTTGCGCCACAGTAGATCAAAATAGGGTCTCGACTGTGAAGTTTTGAAGAACTATAGTGTTCGTAAAATTTGTTGATGTCAACTTGATACATCTCAAATGTATCTGCCTTTTCAAACATTTGTTCTATTATTTTGCCAACTTGCATGATTTGAATAGAATTAACTCGGATTGACATTGTTTTCACTGGTATTTCGTTGGCCTCCGTTTTAGTGCAGAAAACTTACATCTCCGAAAAATCCAGAAAAATCGCCGATAATTATTTTGGAAGGAAAGACCCACTAACAAGGGATACGAGACGGAGGGGGCACGAGGCAATGGCGACCCCATGCGACGCGATCTCTGCCATGAGGATTGTTCCACCTCAATCCCACGCACAATGGAACTGAAATTTAATGGACAGGTAGCGCCTGAGGATAAATGGGAACATGACGGCAACCGGTGAGAACTGGTGGTGCGCCCTTCCACTTATAAAAAGGGTCGTTATTTGCAAGGGTAAAATTACTCATTTCGTTCTTCTTCTTCTTCACATCACCACACGTCATTACTGCTTTTGCAAGCTTTGCTCGCATAATACTGCCTTTCTAATGGATGAATCCAATGGAGACTGGAATGACTCGAAGGCCACAAAGAGAGAGACCTATTTGATCTCCGTGAAGTCTGGCATCTCACACCGCATGCGGATTGCAAGTGGCACGTGCCTGGAGAGGAATAAAAAATTCAATCAAAGGAGAATACGCAAGTGTTATTCACCGCATTTCTAGATCTAGGACTCACTGTCCCCGTCAATAATTTCACCAAGAAGTTGTCACAATTTTATGGGCTACAAACTTCACCTAGGACCCAAAAATCATTTCTCAAATTCCCAGTTCCTTAATTGTGTTATATATTTTTAAATGATCAGATCATACTAAATGATGTTCAGGTACAACTACGATCTCTTCGTCCATCAATAAGAGAGTGTGGGTCCTAACCATTGTCACATTGTAGATTGCTTCATGATCGATGGTCAAGTGCGGGGCCAGTCCAATGAAAAATTTGGTCCGGGCAAATTAAATAAATACACTTTGTATTAAACTTTTATACTTATTTAGATCTTATTTTTAGCATGTTACAATGTTAGAAATATAATTGTTTATTTGTTTACATAGTTTAACAACATATATGGCAATGTTCCTAAATATTAGTTGGTGTTTTTTTGTTTGTATTGGATATCACTAAAATATGTTAAACTGTTTCTCATAACAAATATATTTTACAACTACATTTTCAACAATGTATAATATATATAATTAAGACATATATATACGATCTCTAAAAGAGTATGATCTAAAAAATATCTCAATAGCGGCTTGTACTGTACGATTAAGTAGCATATTTATAGAAACTTGTAGAGTGTAAACTAAATCAGTGATATTATCGCTACTTCTTTTTCATGATCAAAATTGTGTAGCAAGTCAAAATGTAATCAAGTGTGCATATTGTGCACTTGGTATTAAAATAACATTGCTTAGAGTAATCACCAATGAAATGGTTCTAAAAAAATGAACATAAAATGGTGTGGATTTTAATGCGTTGCATATGTAATTTTTTATTTGATATGCTCTTATGCAATTTGCATGTCATTATTTGGTATATAAGTCTCTCGCCAGTTAAAAAATAAAAAAATGTCTTGCACAAAACTAAATATGAAAATCTAGCTGTAGATTTTCGTAAATCATGCAGGACTTTCCACCGGAAAGAGAATAGCATACTAACTAAAATATTTGTAGCTACTCATATTGGACTGTATTTATTTCTGAAAATTAATCATTTTATTATGTTAAGATGCTCCCTTCAACTCAAAATGTAAGGCACATATGATGTTCACCATCTTTAATTCACGGGTTTTACCACTAATTTATAGTGTCAATTGGCCTTTCATAAATAACATTGTTACATTTTGACTTGTGAAATAATTTTATATCATAAGTATATGTACTATTATTTTAGACTTACAAGTGAAATTCATAGTAAAACTTCTGTGTTTTTTATGATTTAAATACTTACAGAGAGATTATTATACAATTTGTAATGCATAATATAATAGTAGTTAATATATAATTTATCGTTTTGGATCCTTCTCTTCTTGGGCCCTACCCGATCTATGGGCCGTCCCTGTTCAAGTGGTCATTGGAAAGCGATTTTTTACCTCAAACTCAAAAAATACTGTCTATAGGAAGTCTCATTTGTTGACGACCATCAATTCAATTATCTTAGTATTTTCATATTGTTTTAGTCCTATGTATATTGATGATTCTTTCCACCATGAAATGTGTTGGTTTCTGCCGCTCGTTACATGATCCTAATCTATATACTATGAACGGATTTAGTGTTCGTTATATCCTCGCTTTCACCAGCTTTACTGCTTGTTACATTGTAGTTGATCGCTCTCATCTATAATATATTCAAATAAAAGTAAATCTATGTTTTTCTCCTACAATCATGGTCGGTGGTTTCCTTGCTCTCTGGTACCATTTTATTGTTCTCCATGGAATTCTTATACAAATTCTACTTTCTCACCCATTCTTCAGATGGCACTTCTAGTTCAAAAAATGAATGGAAGTGCATTTTGGCGCTTTCTTAACTCATCGTAGTTAATTTGATTCCTTATACACTGATTGCGAACACTTAAAAATAGTTACTGCAGTGGAATTGAGAGATTTATCATACTGAAATAAAGAGGATGTTGTATTTGGAAACCTGTGGCACCAGAAAAGGGGTGCATGTCCGAAAGGATAAGGATATACACCAAATCATATGCACAACAGAAGAAAAACCTAACACATAGTTCATAGTAGATAAGTTTTACTCCCAAACGACCCTATGATATTTATCATTCGAGTACTATCGGTTGTAAGTGAATTAGGACAAATCAAATATAAAAGGTGTACATGCTTCTATTGGATCCAAGAAAAAATTATTATTATCGTTTGAGTTGTGTTAAAAGCTAACTATGATAATTTCTTTTTATATTTTGCAAAGTGGCGATGTCATGAAAACGAATTACAATGCTTTTCTTATGCCAGTAAAGTTGTCATAACTCGGACATTTGCGCTAATAGGCCAACGGGTCATCTAGTTTTGCAAAATCCGATGTTTTTTTTTTAGATTACAAAATCCGATGGCTTCAAAACCGATTTTATTGTGGTATAAACTAGAGAGCCCAAACGACAACGGCACTGAATCTTGGGGGTCCAACTAAATCTCGGTCGAGTTCAAGCCATCTCACATGATTTCTACACATGTTCTGAGACTGGGAACACACGCTTCTGCGACGATTCCTCGTCACCGGTGAGCACGCGGCCGTCCGCTCTCGGCGCCTGAATCTGCACATACTCCATGCAGCGGCCGTCCACCCTCAGGCACATGTACGCCGTCACGACCCACACGGCGGCAAGCACCCAGCTGAACTGCAAGTTCGCCATGGCCATGGCCCTCCGCGCCGCCTCCTTCGTGGAGCACGCGACTGCGCTGTGCATGGTGCCCACGCTACCCTCCGCGCCAGCGCCATGGCACCCCGTCGGCACGAGGGACGGAACCCATAGCGCGAAGCCCATCACGATGAACCACAGGCCCTGGAATAGCACGGACGCCGACCGCACCACCGCCACGGGGAAGCTCCTCGGCAGCACGACGGTGGCGGAGGTGAGAACGAGCGACGCCGTGACGACGAGCTGCATGAGCCAGTGGTAGTGGCCCTCGAGGCCGACGTGGTCCGCGCTGTGCAGGCGGAGCAGGAACAGCTCCTGCCCGAACACGGACGCCGCGAGCGCGGCCACCACGTCGCCCAGCGCGTGTGGGGAGGTGGTAGAGGCGACGACGTCGGCCGCGAGCGCCGCCGACGCGTAGACCCCGAGGTGGAGGTACATGGTGGCGTGCTCGAGGGTACCCGGCTGCAGGGAGAGCGCGAGGAGCGGGAGGTCGACGAGGTTGTCGATGATGGCGAGCCCGGAGAAGGCGAGCAGGAGGTAGAGCTCCAGGTGCTTCAGGCCGGGCAGAGGCGAGGGGAAGGGGAACCAGGTGGCGGAGCGGAACCCGGATGCGCCGTTGAGCTTGTAGGCCTTGATGGTGTTCAGCGTGTGCCACATGCCGAGGATGGCGAAGGCCAGACCGGGGACGAAATGGCCTATGAACGTGCCCATGGCTTCCTTTGCTCTGCCCTGGCACCTGGCACCTGGGACGTGTCGATCTTAATGTTTCAGTATTTCTGTTTCTCACACAGATGAAGTCTCCACGAGAGCTAGAGTGCGACGTAGGCTTAAATAGGCCGTCAATGACGGTGATACGGTGCTAAATAGCTAGCCGCGCTGTTTAGCCGAACTGCCGAGTATGCATGCTTCTTTGGTACAAGTAGACGCAAAAGTTACATCGGAAATACTTGCCCTTAAAAATACGGTTTTGCTGCTGAGAATTAGCTTAGAGCTCAGTCGGTTCATCCATCGTTCGTGAACGTCGTGATTCATGTAATGGAGCCCCTCTTTCTTCTTCCTCGCAACGGAGCCCGAGTGAACGACGATGACAACGATGAGGAATGAAGCGAGCTGGAGCCGCCGTCGACGCGGGAGAAGTTCCGATCTCTCGCCGTACTTAGAGGAATGGCCGGAGCGGCGGCGAACCAGCGGAAGAGAAGCTCAGCGCAGGGAGGGGTGGTGAGGTGCGGAGTAACACGCTGACTATGAGCGGGGAGGGCGGCAGTTAGGCTGGTGGTTGCGTGGGTGCGGCGTCACAAGGGAGAGAAGAAGGTGACATGAGTTAACTGAGAAGTAAACTAATTCTTAGTAGATGTGTCTTAGGCGGACCCTTGAAAAAATTGATTTTCTAGACACTGACATGTTCTTTAATATCTACTCTCTATTACAATTTACAAGATGTTTTAACATTTTTAATTTCTTTTTTACCTAGACGTATTTTTTAGTACGTAAATTCACTAATTTTGATGTATCTAGACGTATTTTAGTATATAAATTCACTAATTTTAATATGTATCTAGTCGATATTAAAATATTTAAAACATCTTATAATAGTGAACGGAGTGAGTAATTTTGACCACTACTCCACTATAGTATACTCCTAAATGGGTTGTGCCTCTTTCGTCCCCACCGATTTTTGCTACTGAAAAGAATGAAAAGAAAAAGCGGTATCCTGCATGAAAGTGGTCCAAGTGGACAACACCGACGAGCGTATCAGCAGTGCTTTGACCACTTCACCTAATCAAATTACAAACCTGTCTGTGCACAATGGTTCACTCTTGTGTTGCAGAATTTGGCAATTGTTGCTAGTGCTTGGACCTAATTTTCCAGGGTGGATCGAGAGTGACCATGACTGTAATAGAAGTGCAGTCTGCGTCCGATCCCATTTCAGGGAAAATAATGCAGACCAGTAACCTAAGTAATTAGTGTTTCCCTGAAGTGTAGCAGACAAGAAAATTTATGCTTTCTAAACTTTTCCTTTTGTGGGAATTTTCTACGCTTTTGTTGGGATACATCGAAATTTTCTTGTATTACTCCGACTCATTTTCCTTTAACAAAGAGAAGCTTAGCTTATGCAAAAAGGAAAGCCCTTACAAAACCATAGGGCTGTTAGATCTTGCACTGTGCTGGATTGAGTCAGAGATGCGAACGCTAAGCCTATCTTCAGATCATTCCCAAAAGGCAAAAGCTACAAAGATATCCACACATCTCACTCGCTTGCTAAATCGTCTACAATGGTGGTTTGTGCCTCTTCAGTCCTCGAGCTAAGCAGTGGTTCAAATTGGACAGAGTGTCGTTCTGTACCCAGCAACTGAAGAAGCTCATCCTCGCACAGAATTTTCGGTGCCTTAGACTTCTCCATCAGAAGAATGCCCTCAGATAGCTTCTGGTCACTGTCGGCTCCTGACAGATGGTTACCACATAGGAGGTTTGGCTTTTGCAGACCATCTCTAGGTTGTGCAGTGGTGCAGCTCGTGATGAACTTCTCTGTGGCGTTTATTTTCAGATTCTGAGTCGTCGGAATGGAGACGGTTTCGTTGTTAGCTGGGTAATAGCACGGCATCCCCAGTTCGGATTCAATCCTGTCCTTCAAGAAGGCCATCTGAGGCTTTTCACCATGAACAAGAATCACATGGTTCGGTGAAAGAAATTCTGTAAGATCCATGATGCCTTTGGAGTCTGTGTGAGGGCTGAACGACAGCTGATGGATCTGGTGCACAGAATGAGAAAAAACAATTGATTTAGAGAATAAGAAGCGATAATAACAATCAGAAAGAGGATAAGCATAAACATAGGAAATAAAGATTACAAAGGCTAATTACCAAAATTTCAAGAAAAGTGATTGATTTAACTACAGTGCTGAACTATTGTTGTTAGTAATTTGACAATTTATTGTACAGTTTGTAACACTACGAGTTACAAATTTGAGAATGCATAATAATAACTACAGGCCATCCATTGAACTTATAATCAACATATGAAATATTTTTAAGAAGACAATAAAGCAGTAAAGATGGACTAGTGGTGACTATTGAGTAATGGCACAAGATGTAGAAAATTATTATCAAACAAAGGTCAAGAATATCCAGTTCATATGTGATTTTACTGTACAGATTGAGAGAGCTGTAATGAAGAAAGAGCAACCTGACATCTGACATCAACATGGGTATCCTTGTCTAAGTCAATCCTAGTAGGTTTTCCAGACATCAATTTATGGCCAATGGTTCCGGCAACACAATATCTGCATTCAAAATAAATGTATTATCAAAATACAAATATCACAGCTCAAACATTTTAAACAAGCAGAAAATATTTCCCTGGTTGAAATGTTTCAGTGAAAGATGAGGAAAATTAGGATTTAATCGAAACCAAAGCAGAAAAATGTGTCAGCAAGTACAAGCTATAAAGAAACATTCAACTGCAAACAGAAAGGGTCCAAGCAGGTAAGCATTCACTAAAGAAGAAGGTAGGGTAGGCTTCCTCTGTTCTCCACTATAGATTAACAGCCCAACAGGAGCAAGTTATTCAGCAAATAAACATGTACTGTATGTTCTTACACCATTAGCCAACATGAAAGAAACATAATTCTGAGAGTTAAGAGGAATACCCTGGAAGTGCAACCAAATTTTGTCTGATGGAGCCCATCTCTTAAACACCTCAAGAGAAAATCCACCGCTAATCATACCAGGTGTTGCAAAAAGTACACAGGGTCCAGGATTGTTAAGGAATGAACGCTCGAAGTGGCAAACTGCAATGTAAGAAAATCTTCAATATCGTTCTGGTAAAGGATTGCACTGAAGCAAAATATCACTATTTATGTTTAGGAGCGTACAGATTAAGTTAGGTGACAAAAGTTGTTCTTCAACATTAGGAATGAACCTTCACTAAGAAGCAAGGTAGTCGATAGACTGACATACTATCCAGCAGATTCATTTAAAGTTCTTACAAGCAAGATATATTTTTTACAATACAAATGATCAGCATGCAGGTCCTCTTTTAAAGGATCTGAACATTATAATTTTTGCTCAATCAAATGTGTAGTATATTCATTTATGATACTTGACTGACAAGCTTTTTCAAGAACATACCATGCTTGAAATCAAATGGGTTGTGAACTGTGTAGCTGTCCTTGATCTTTTGGCTAGTCCACCCAATAAGCATCTTGTAGTACATATTAGCTTGAATGGTTAAACCTATAGAACAAATAGGTTAAACCTATAGAAGAAATCTTGAATAAATCAGACAAATTCATAAAATCAAGTTAAAGTTTGACCAAACCACGCATACCAGCTGAGAAATAAATAGGAATCTTCAAGTTCATCCTTTCCCAATAGTCATCCAGTAATATGCATAACTCCTGACACACATAAGAGCAGTGTTGGGTTTGTCACATGTAAATGGATATTCTATGAATGGAAGTTTTGAACAGTGTACTCCTAAGGAAATATTTTTCCAAAGAAAGTCTACTTATTAACTTAAGTAGTGATAATAGTTCATCATAAATTTATTTGTTCCGGCACATATAATCGAGAGGAAGTGGGGGTACCTGTGCTCTTCCCAAAGCAAATGCCGGAATTAGAACTTTACCTCCTCCAGAAACACATTTATGGACCTATACAAAGCATACCATCACTGAGTAGCAGCTAAATTCAGACTATGTTAATTTAACTTTTCAAAATAGCCAAGTCGACATAATTTTGGACTGAACTGTAAGGAGATGACAAAACATACATTCTTGGACAATTAAACAAGTTGGATTAAACATTTGGTCAATATTAACTTTCTGGAGGTATTTGTGCTATATGGAAGTAGGAGAAAACAGCCATCAGCATTGATAATTCTCATGGTCCACCAAGATAGTAAACATGCACCCAAAATCTACAAAATCGAATATATTGGCAGTGTGGAGATTCAGGATTCATACTGCTTTCAAGAACTCCCTCTCACGGGCATGCTTTGAGTCACGTACAGTTTTAGCATATGTAGACCTGCAGATAGTAACTTCATTTTAGTACTTACAATAAAAAAAAAACTTGCAAAACATCGAATTGTACTGTTAATGCCCGACTGTAATTGAAGAGCATTAAACAATACGACCTTAAAAAAAGAAAAATGAACAAAAACGTTTATTTTATTTAAACATTAGTTAAAAGCACCAGCTTATTTAGTACTTGAGGTGGTTTCTGGCTATATCCCAAGTAATTTTCAGGTAAGCACAGTGGCTAACTGCAGGAACCGGTGACTTGTGTAGCAGTTTAGAAACAAAGCATCATTAAGGATAGCGCGCAATGAAATGTCACAAAAAAGCACAGGAAAACAAAAACATGCTTCCCTTGTGGTGTTAACAATAACCTAGGCCTCTAATTGGGCACAATACCTCAACACACTAGGTCAGCAATCTAGGAAAGCTGGACATAGCATAGAAAAACCTATTTGCAATTTGGGTTAGAACATACTCTGTTATTAATAGATCCAACTTCATACGATCAATTTGCGCTGCTCCAAGATGTCTGTCCGGTGTCATATTGTAATCCCCAGTGTAGACCATAGCAGCATCTCCAACTTTTGCATAGATCATTGCAGCTCCCAAAACCTTGAGTTTGGAATAATAGCTAGATTAGGAAGCACAGAGATGAACACTCATCTTGTCTAGACACGAGAGAAACATAGGTGTAAAAACATACATGTCCAGCATAATAGGCACGAATCACAAGGTCTCTATCTACTTGAATGGTTTGCTTCAAGTCCACGGGTATGACTGAAAGACAAAATATCAAAAGCAATGAGAATTAGCATCCATGCATACTTGTCTGGCAGCATTAATTTGTAAGTACACTAGTGATAGAAATGTTAAAACCTGAGATTACCTTTCTTCATACAGCGCTGAATGTCCTCACAGCTATATTGTTCTTCCTCTCCTCTGTGATCTACCATTACTTTCCTATAATCTTCCAGCATCAATGGAGCTAAAGCCTTTGTTGGGTACTGTACGAGACACAAGTTGTTCTTATAAGATAAAGATCACCCAGAAAAAGATATTGAAGCCAGCAAAATTACTATATCTAAGATTATACCCACTATCTCATAGGTAACCTCAAAAGAATTTACAAAACAAAAAACTTGTAAAACTACCCTCACTCAGATGCAACTTGGTCCATTTATGAAATAATATTTACCCAGTAAGATATACATCAGATGCAGCCAAAATCTAAAATCTACAGTCCCCATTTCAACATTTATTCCCTAACCAGATGAACAAAGCCAATCATACACGAGCAGTTGGCACAAGTTACATAGTTAGGCTCACCGTCATGTAAACCGGACCATGGTATCCGCAGACCTCGGTGAAGTACGGCAGCGCCCCAATATGATCCAAATGGCTGCAAGAGACAATCTTCAGAAGTAAGCTAATCGTGCTAGCAATTGAAAAAAAATCAACTTTGAGGAAATATAAACAGTTCGCCTACATACAAGTGCGTGATGACCACACAAGAGATGGCAGAGGTGAAGTCGGCGACGCCCGGGGCGGCGGCAAGGATGCGCGCGAAGTCCGGAAAGCGCTGGCTATCGTGGTGGCCCATGTGCATGCCGCAGTCGAACATGACACGCTTCCCGCCGATGGTCACCACCACGCAGCTCTTCCCCACCTCCTGCCCCGCCCCTGCCGTACGCACATACACCAACAAACAAACAGCGTTATCCAGTGTGATTTCAATCAAATCGTGTGAGGGGGAGATGTTGTAGTTGGTAGGTCGCTCACCTAGCACGAGGCACTCGATGGCCATGGCTGGCAGAGCCGAGCGTGCTTTCCGGGGGCGGGACTAAGCCAGTCGGAGGCGCGGCGACGGGATGGTTGGAGTTGGAGACAGGGCGCAGCGCCGACAACAGTGGGCGGCGGCGGGAGGCGGCGCCGTGGCTTCAGAAGGGCGAGCGCCCTGCGGACGGCGCTGGGGTATGGAGCTTAACAGCGAATCCCGCGTCCGCTTTGCCAGCGTGGGCAACGACGCGGACCTGCGGCGGACGAATAGGGCGTGGGTCGCTCGCTGCGGCTGCGCGCCGGCGTGGATGCGGGGAGAGGAGATGAAAGTACTCCCTCGAGAAGTATGTGGGCTCAAATAGGCCCTCCCGATAGCGGCCCATCTTATACCCGTCTCTTCTCTGCAACGTTACCCTGGCGGAACGCGGTGGCAGTGGAGATCCGAAGCCGCCCAGCCTCGCCGCCGCTGCCGGAGAAGATGCAGAACGATGAGGGTGCGATGGTCGACCTCTACGTCCCCGGGAAATGGCCCTCCGATTCTGGAGTACGCTTCATTGATGCTCAATCTCAGCGGAATATCGTGTGGCCATCGACAGGATCATCAAGGCCTCTGTCCAGATCAACATTGGAAATGTTGAACGGCTTGTATGATGGCCGCTTCAACACTTTCTGTCTCTCTCTCTTGGTTTGTCCGTGCTCGGGTAGTCATCTTGTTTTCCTGATTCTGCTTGCAGAAATATGTCTGAGGTGTAATGTTTCTGAATCAACTAGATTGGTATCGCTATAGGCTTTGCAGCCACGGATCAAGGAAATTCATGGCCCCGCTTGGAAGCCCGTATATTCTCACCCCCGGAAATTTTCCGCCGGTTTACAGGCGTAACTAATACGGACCATTGGACCTCCGTATTCTTTTCCGACCGATTACGGCGCGATTACGGCAATCCAAGCGGGGCCAAGAGAGGAAAACAATGTTTGTCTTGTTTGGCTGATATATTTTGCAGCCACATCTCAAGGAAATTCATAAGAGATATGAAGGCAAGCAGGGTTGTCGCGACACTCTAGGTTATGCCCGCACCCGCGTCGCTCCCAGAGGGCGGCTCGGGTGAAACCCTAGCCGCCGCCGCCGCCCACCACCCTCACCTCCCCTAACTCCCGCCACCGCCGGAGGAAGCCGACGGGCACAAAGCCCTCCCGGCGGACGGCGGGCTTTCGTCCCTTTGCCCTGAGGCCTCTCGAGGCGGGGGACCTCCGGTTCGAGTGCGGCGGCCGGCGCTGGACGGCGGTTGTGTGAGACGGAGTCGGATCTCTGAGGCGGCGGCCTCAGAATGGTGGTGGCGGGGCGATCGTGACTGCGAGGGCAGCGGCGGGGTTCCTCGTCATCGGTAGAGGCCGGCAAGGCTCGGACGTTGCGCGGCGGTCGGCATCAACTCTTCTCTGAGCTGATCTACGGGAGTACGATGGTGGCGGCCTCCCTCTTCTGCGGCGCGGCGCGCGGGTGGAGGAGTGGCGGCTATGGCCGGCGAAAGCCGGGCTCCGTGCTCAGAGCCGACGATGGCGGCGCCTCCGGGCGTCATCGCCTTGTTGAAGGCATCATTGTTGCGAAGCTTCCGTCCTATGCCTATGGTTCTAGGGGAAACCCTAGATATGGATTGTTCCCGGATCGGATGATGACGACATTTCTAGTGTCGTTCACCCTCTTGAGGGCATCGTCTTGGAAGACGAGATGCTTGGAGGAGGTCTGATGGTGGAGCGGTGTTTCATGTACCGCGTCGGCGGCGGCGAGTCTCGACGGCGTGGCGCAGTGGTGTCTCGGCGACGGGCGTGTACTTATGGGCTTGCGCTGGGCAGTGGCGCTGTGTGACGTCGTGGTGACATCGTCGGTAGGATGGGCGAAGTTCGTGCAGATCTCAACTTTGAAGATTACTCGGTGGTCCGATGGTGGTGACGGCTTCTTTAGCGTGTACACGAGGTGCTCGCTAAGAGTCTCCTAGTACGGATGTGTGCTCTCGTTTCGCCTAGAGGGCGTCTCGGGGTATGCGATTGTTCCCGGTTCCTAGCTAATGGTGGGATATCGTGTCTTCCGGATAAAAGGCCTTGTTGACATGATATTCACCCATTGTCGGGTTGGTAGGTGTTGCGTGGTGGCTTCGAATTTATTTATGTATGTTCTTTCTACGTCCTTTGTGGAATGAATTAATAAATATAACCGCATGTATCTTTTCGATGCAGAGGCTGGGGTGCCCCTTTTCGAAAAAAAGGCAAGCAGGGTTGTCTTGTTTGGATGAAACTTAATAAAATGGGGGAGGCTTGTGCTTTGCTTCCAGACATTCTTTTTCATTTTTAACACGATGAAATTATGTGTTCCCCAAATTAATTCTGGCTTTTTTTTTATCTTTTCAAGCAGAAGATTTGTCTATATTTGCACTATTGCTTCTACCTAACTTGTCTTAGGAAAGAATACAGCTGCGGACTGCTCAGTACAAGACAGTTGGAGTCAATCCTCGAGCAGGTTTCTCAATTTTCTCATCATAAACCAAGTTACTTTTATAGTGACTCCGGTCCATTGTCATCTCTTTATTTTTATTGGTTGCTGAAAGACAAATATTGAAGTGTGATGGCTAGCGTGAGATCTGGACACACTTTTTGAAGTAGAGAGAGAGGGAATTGACTATAACCCCCCCCCCCCCCCCCCAGCTCGTGTGCCACAGCAACATAAGCCCCCTTCTTCCTTTCCCTCCCTTCCACCCCACCCCCCTACCCACCCACCCACCCCCTGCTCGGTCTCTTTGTTGCTGATGGCCCCGCTTTCCCATGTTTATCTCCTAATTAACACAATAAATCAAAGTATTAGTCTAATTACAATATGAAAGCAAGCAAAATCCATGAAAGATGGCAGGAACAAGAAGCTGGCCTCACATGGGGGCAGCAATGGAGGAGAGGCCCGCGGCTCGGACGACGAGCATCCAGGGCAGATGGAGGTGAAGCTCGCGGATCCGGCGGCGGATCAGCCAGCAGCGACGGAGGCGAGCGGACAGGGGGGGGGGGGGGAGATGAAGACGAGCTCGTACGACTTGAAGAAATATAGATAAGGAGTAGACTCATCATTTCGGATTGTAATTTGACTAATATTTTGAGTTATTACGTTAATGAGGAGTTAAACACACAAAAGGGGGCCATCAGCAAGGATTAGACCAACCAGGGGGGTTGAAAAGGAGGGGAAGGAAGAAGGGGGCTTATGTTGCTGTGGCGCACGAGCTGGGGGTTATAATCAATTCCCGCAAGAGAGAGAGTATCATGTTTCTTCAGACTCGTCTCAAGTTGTTACAATGCTGGCATATGGAGGCACTAACCCGCATATGCCACACATAATTTACATAATTTAAATCCACGCAAGCCCCACCTTATTGAGAACTAGAACGATACCCCACGTGTTGTAGCGGGAATTCTTTTAAAAATCACTGTTATGCATTGTATAAAACCCATGAAACCCGAAATTTGTATGCAAAAATATGCAAAATTCGATAGGTCACATTAATACAAAATTTAACTGATGTGAAATGATTGGCATGTATAGATAAACAAATATTAATAAATGTTAATGTGATGGCATGGACAATTGCTTGGGTAAAATAATGGATGATGTGGATACCCTGTATGTTAAATATAAAAACATATAACTATAGTCCAACATTTGCACCACATACTTGAAAAGTAGTTGATGATGGAAGTGATCTTGCGCAAATCAAGAGCACAAAGGTAGATTTCTAATGTGTTTCATGTACAACATATATGAATATTGTGTGCTATTCCGACTAAAACTAGCATGCTTTATTTTATTTGAAACTAAGCACATCCTACTATCCTATAGTTTCACGATCGGTTCATATCAATATATCATAGTGGCTTAGTTAGACTTGTTCAAAGATATAGAGGACAACACGAAAATAACATAGAAGAGCTGGATGTGTCAAAGGAAATGATGATTACTTCCGTGATACTCCCTCCGTATCAAAATATAAGATTTTTAGCATTTCTCTTGCACTAAAACATGTCTAGATACGGATGGAAAGAGAAATGCTAAAACATCTTATATTTTGATACGGAGGGAGTACGTAGGAATGGAAAACGTATAAGTGAGAAACTCACCCTAGGAGACTACCATATACACGTGCATAGAAAGAACCTACTTGAATAGGGTTGCTATGGTAAATAAGAGGCCGGGATGGCGTCATCTAGCTCGCACTGGTGGAGCTCGCACTGATACATGAGTGGGTGTGAACAGGGGCGGAAGCAGGAATCGTTAAAAATCGATGTTGAGGGGGGCCGGTCAAACAAAATTGTCAAAAAAAATTCTCTATAATCAAAATTATGTGAAGGAAATCAGATTCTTGGGGGGGGGGGGGGGGGGTAGGGCACCTGCTGGTCCCCCTGGTTCCGCCCCTGGATGTGAAGGGTGGTTAGTGATAACGTGGTGGGGAATGGAAGGAGAGAAGACATGCTTCACTGACGGGGAGCAATAAATCAAGAGGAGCTAATCCGATTTAGATTTTTAGTGCGGGCCCGCTTGAAGCTGATACGGGCATGTCACGAGCACAATGGACGCAGGGCGATCAGAATTGTACAGTTGTGATCAATTGATGATGCACCTGTGTGTGAAGATAGAAAATCATAAATGATCTCTAGTGAGGTTTTGTTTTATAAAAGATATAGATGGATGGGATGACGGATGGTATTTTCTTATGTATCAAGCATGATAGTAGTCAAGCTATTAATTTGAAATCGTTGCTCTATATGCTTGAAATGATATCTGATTTAAAAATAAATTTCTTTGAATTAAAAGAGAGAAAACAATATCCTGGTATTTTATGTTGATATGTTCAATTGTAAAGTTGATTACTTTCCAATGAAGTACTTAGGAGTATCTATTGCTTTCTATACTCTAAAAAATATTGATTGTGATATCCTGGAAGCAAAATGAGTTAATAAGCTTCATGCCTAGATTTATGATTTTGCATCTTATAGTGCTAGATTTACTCTGTTGGATTCATTTTTTTTAGATAAAGAGTGTATATTAATATCGCGGATATACAAATTACACCCAGCCTCTGCAACAACGCAATAACCAGAGCCATTACGGATGCACACAGCCGAAAGACAATAAAAAGAAGAAATAAAAAGAAAAGTCCCGCTACGGAGTTACAGTCCTTGCGGCAGCCGCACAACCACCACCAAAACAACACCTGAAATCCAATTCTTCAAAAGCAAACGCCTTCAAGAAGAACAGTGCCAGGCACAACCAATTAAGGCCAAACCTTGGGTTTTCACCCTGAAGATAGTCCTCACTCTCAAAACAATGTCTCCAACAAGACCACTGTCAGACACAACCAATTAAGACCAGACCTTGGATTTTCACCCTGAAAGGTAGGACTTTGGACTTCACGTATGTTGTCTCCCCCACTTACATGCCGCTGCTCCAAGTCATGAAACACCAAGCCAATTCATCTTCGCCAGAAAGATTCGAACCACCATTGCCAGTCCTCAGATCTCGCCTTCCACGTCATTCTCCGCCAGCACCACGGAACGAGAAAGCGTGCTCCATGATATTAACAGCCAGCAGAGCTTCGAAGCGCTCCCTCTGAAACCAAACGGTCAGAGAAAAAGCACGGGTGTGCACGATCGAATACCATCCGATCCAGCAATCTCCAGGCACGAGTCGCCCAGTGGAGTTCGCCGCGAATATGAACATAGACATAGAAATATGGAATTCTAGAAAGGCATGAATATGTATAGGTATTTCATATCCATTGCCCTTGTGTGCCACTCATATATGCTTTAGTCGTGGAAGAGATTTTGTCAAAGAATCAAGAATATTTGCATTTGTGTGTACTTTGCATATTTCACATCGATCGTCTTCTTTAACAAATTCTTGTATAAGATGACGAAGCGTCTGAATATGTGTTTGTTTTTATGGTGTTATCTTCGTTCCTTGGTCCGCAATATTAATTGCACCATTGTTATCACAATGAACTGCCAATGGATTATTCGCGCGCTGAACCATAACGAGTCCCATCAAAAACTTACTTATCTAAACACCTTCTTTTTCACTTTCTGAAGTTGTATTATACTCTGATTTCATCGTAGAGTCGGCCACTATAACTTACTTGGATCTCTTCCACCTTACATAACCTCTATTAATTATGATCACACATCAGTCATCTTTGTCGGTTTAGAAACTTACATCGGTGTAACCCCTTACATCAATCCCATCCTTATTAAATTAGGAACATTTAGATATTCCTTCTCAACTATTTAAATATTCTTAACTATTGTCCAGGGACTTTCGTCAGGTTCAGATTAGTATCTGCTCGTAACACTTAGAGAATAGAAAACACATGGTCGAGTACATAGCGACTGCAGAAGCATACAGAGGGGAGTTCATCCGACTTCGCTCATCAGTCGTCTATTATCTTACTGCTACAGCCATACGATCGGCAAATACTAAGCAATGCGAAGCGCCAAAGCTTCTGTCATATGTACATCTCATACTTTTAGTTTACCGTTGGAATCAAAAGTTCATGCTCTCTCAATTCCAGCGTATTTCTTCTTCAAGAGATAAACATTTTTTTGTTATGGGATGTATTAATTTTCTTACATAAATCAAACATTTCTACTAGTGAAAAGGCTACCCGTGGCGCACCAAATAAGGCTACCCGTGGTGCAGGGGCCTGCGCCACGGATTGCCACGCCACGGGTAACCACACTTACCCGTGGCGCAGGCACAGATGTGCGCCACGAGTATTGTCCATGGCGCACATGTCTATCTTGCGCTACGGCTAAGGGGAAGTACCCGTACTCGTGCGCCACGGCTAGGGTGCGCCACGACTACCTTCTGTCATGCGCCACGGCTAAGTTTTTCTGTATTTTTTATATACAGAAAATACAGTATTTATACAGGTATTTATACAGTATTTATACATATGTTAATACAGATTGCAGAACAATATACAAAATAAATAGATCACACATGCATTATAACTGAAAATATATCACGAATCATCATATATATACATCGAGCGGAATCGAGTAGCAAGTTCGAACATCACATTACAAACTAAAGAATGTTTAATTACAACACGTGTTCCATCCATTGTTTGAACATAACCTAAGACAAGCATAAGATAGCTAGGCGTCGACGGTCTTCGGGGCCGGGAAGGGGCGGACGCCGTCTTTCGTGAAGGGCCGGATGTCGCCTTGTGCCTTTAAACGTCGTTCCACCTCCGCATTATCGAGTGGAGCGCCGTCGTAGTAGAACTTGCCTCCAACGGTGCAGACATCGTGTAGTATGATCCGCGCGAACGTCTCCTGGATGCGATAGAATTCTTGTCGGAGATCAAGATCTTGGATCGTCGCCAAGTTCTCGGCCCAGCGTTGTAGTTGTTCTGGCAACTTGAGTTGCTCTGCATCCCGTACGAAGGCACGGATCTGGTGGATGGCGTAGTAGGCATCCCTCTCGCTATTCTTTGGTTGCGTGACGCAAGCAAAGTTGACAATATGGTGGAATGAGACAACACCTCTTTTTACCTTTCTCTTCCTTTTGAAGACGCCTCCCCTCATACTGAAGCCAACTAGAGCATTATCCAAAGCCTTCTTGAGGTTGGTGTAGTCTTTCGGTTTGTGCTCCCTACCCGAGTCCAAATATGTGACTAGGGAATAAGTCGGGCAAAGAACGAGCAGGACGCAATACTTGTCTCTGGGCAAAACAACAATTTAGACAGAGTGTTAGAAAAACAATGATACAAAACTAATTTAGACAGAGTAGAGAATGACTACTTACTCGGGATAGTAGGGCAAGAGAATGTAATCCTTGCACTTATTCTCCACCATGATTTCTTCGAGGTGTTTTGACATAAATTGCCAGCCTTGATGGATTCTGAAGTTGGTCTCGATCATGTAGTAGGGGTCCACTATTGCGACGCCCCCGATCTTCTCTTTTTTGACTTGGTGGGCTGTACTGAGACAGAATAAGCGGACTAACTGAGGATGGAGCTGCCTCAAGTTAAACATCTTGAAGATGTCATCAAACCGTAGGAACAGCAAATCAGCCGGCTCTTGTATGCAAAAGCCATCAACTCCCTCTGGCACCTTGGCAGTGAAAAGCGGGTGTGGGTGTGTTGGATCTTTCATTTTAAGAAGATCCAGCTCTCGTGTTAGAACACGCTCATGCAGCATCTGCATATCCCCACTCATGAGGCTGAGCACATCATGCGGTACCATCGGTCGACCCACAATATGTATTTGCTGCATAACATCTTTGCTGGGTCCTGGCACGTCCTTAAACCGGATCGGTTTCGGAGGCATGGGAGGCTGGCTGCTCGAGCCATGGGCACCCTGCTGCGGCTTTGGAGGCATAGCGGGCTGGCTGCCGGATGCATAGTCGCTCTTCCTAGTTCTTTTCCGCGCCTTCTTAGGCTTTGAAGGGATGCCTCCTCCGGCCGCTAGCGCTTCACGACAGGTTCCAAGTAGTGTGTTGGGGCTCAGGATAGCTTGTGATGCTTCTTTCTGCGTGAAGTCGTCGGCTGGAGGCGTCTCTTGAGAATCGAACAGACGCTTCGTGCACGCGGCTTTATCTGGTTGACTGGGCTCGTGAGTGTGCGGAGCACTTGACGGTTCATCAAGAGGAGCTATGAATCCTCCGTCTTCGCAGCGGTTATCATCGATGTAGCAGTCATCGAAGATGTCATCTTCCCGTGCCGCAGGCTCTTTCAGTTGTGGTGGTGCTGGTGCGCTGGCCTTGACAGGGTTTTGCCCCAACCCGACTTCCGGTGTTGTGTGTGGAGTGTCCGTGCTAATACAGATCTGGGTTTTCGGCCACATCATGGGCCAGGGGATGCATTCACGGAGGAGCAGGTGGTCTTCCCTCGTCACCATCCTCGGCGCCCTTGTCCTGGGCAACATCCCCTGTCGGCTCATTGTAGAAGCTCCAGAAGTCCGCGTTGTTCTCTCTGGCTGCTTCTTCCACGCTTAACTGCCGAGAAGCTTCGGCCTCATTGTTGTTAGCCATGTGTTCTACGTTTGACAACAAAATGGAACGTGTTAGTTAAAAGAAACAAAAAATATATGCCGATGTATTATCGAAATGTCGAATTATTTCCGTTCCGGCAAATTTCCGGTGGCACTCCTAGTGCCAAAAAATAGCAAAGGTCATGCCGAATTTTTCACGGAAAAATTCGGCATGACCTTTGCTAATTTTTGGCCATAGGAGTGTCGGAAATTTGCCGAAACGGAAATGAATCGACATTTCGGCAAAACATCGGCACTCATATAAAATCCCTGCAAATTTACAACAATAAAAACCGGCACACAACTCCGGCAGGCAGGATAGAAACATTCATCACAGATAATTAAGCCGGCACACAACTCCGACACGATACAAATGTTCATCACAGATAACTAAGCCGGCACACAACTCCGGTAGGGTACAAATATTTGTCACAGATAATTAGGCCGGCACACAACTCCGGCAACAAACATTCCATCACATACATCCTACCTTGCTTCAACTTAACCAGCAACAAGCAACAGTAGCACCCCTACCAGCAGCAAGCCACACCACCACCACTACCTGCAAGCAACAGCAAAAACTCAATTAGAGGATTGTGAATTTTCAGGTTAATCAAAGTAACAGCAAGCCACAGCAAAAACTCAATCAACAAGAAGCAACACCACTACCTAACCTAACACACTGATTTTGCATTGTGCTAAACCCTAACCCTAACCTAAATTTCTATCTAACCCTAATACTAAATAGGCAACCCTAACCCTAATAACACTAAACCTAATGTCACTAACCCTAACAACAAGCACGAGCATCACTAACCCTAACAGCATTTTGCATGTTGCTACAATTTGCATTTTGCATGTTGCTAACCCTAATACTAAATAAGCAGCATCATTAACACCAACCCTAACCCTAATAGCAAGCAGCAGTATCACTAACAGCAAGCAGCATTTTATCAAACACATGGCGAGCAAGAGCACCGAGGGGTGGTTACCTGCTCTCGGGACGGAAGAGGGCGGTGCTGGGGAGGAGGGCTGCGTGTCGGGGCGGAGGCCGGGGAGGAGCAGGCTTGAGGAGGATGAGGGCTTGAGGAGGAGGAAGGCTCGGAGAGGAGGGCGGCGTGTCGGGGTGGAGGCCGCAGGCTCGGTGAGAGGAGGGTGGTGTGTCGGCGGAGGAGAGCTGGGGAAGGAGGAGGTCGGGGCGAGGAGGCCGGAGAGCTGGGGGAGGAGGAGGGAGGCCGGAGAGCTGGGGGAGGAGGAGGGCGGCATCGGCGCGGAGGCCGCCGGGAGGCCGCACGTGGGCTCGGTGAGAGAGGAGGGCTCGAGGAGGAGGAGAGTTGGGGGAGGAGGAGGTCAGGGCGCACGGCGGTCGGAGATGGGGAGGGCGCACGGCGGCCGGAGACGGGGAGGGCGGCATCGGCGAGGAGGCGTACGGGAGATGGAGAGAAGGACGCGCAGGAGATGGGGAATTTTGGATCGGGCCGGTTGCTTAGTTCCTACCCCATCTTAGCCGTGGCGCAGGTCGGTGGCCCTGCGCTATGGGTATGGCAGTTAGCCGTGGCGCAGGCCTGCCTGCCTGCACCATGGGTAAGTTACCCGTGCCGCAGGGGCCTCTTCCTGCGCCACGGCTAAGTGGGTTTTTTATATTTTCTTTTTTTAATTGCATTTCATATCTATTGTAATAATTATTATTACAATATTTATTTTAACACACATTTTTATAATATTTCATTTAATTGCATTTCATTTATAATATTTCTTATCATTGCATTTTGATCTTTCATTTCATTTAAGACACACATTTCAATTAATTTTTCATTTGTTTTTCTTTTTTCATTTTGTGCATTTCATTTAAGACATTCATTTTCATTTAATACTTCTTACAATTTCAATTTAATTTCCAGACACATTTCAATTTAATTTCCAGACACATTTCAAATATTAAAAATACTTAATATTTGGATATCTAATTAATATTCCGATGATATTAGGATTGCAAATTCCAGGGTACAAATTACGATGATATTAGGATTACAAATTCCCACACCAGCTATAGCTAGCGTTTCACAATCTTCTTTCCCTTCTTGGTGGCGGTCGAATAATTTAGCCTCGGGACATCTCGACTTCTTCTTGCGAACGGAAGACCACCTGACTTGGGTAGTGTTGTCCTGCTTCTTCTTGTGGTGTATGTTTCTTCATCGTCGTCATCATCTTCCATCTTCGGGTCGCCGTACTGGTCGAAATCTTCCTCGTTGGCGACTCCATCCATTCCGATGATGCTCCTTTTTCCTCTTCTCGCGACAACACGGCTAGGCATTGTCGGGTCGGTTATGAAGAAGCATTGGTCAACTTGGCTGGCCAGTACCCATGGTTCAGTTTTCGCTATGACGCTCGCGGTAGCAGCAGACTTGGAGGGTTCGGGTATAGACATGGTGGTGAAATATCCGTCTTCTTTTTTTGGACTGACGCTCTTAGCCCATCTGACACGGAACATCGGCACCTTGTCTCCAGAGTAGTCCAGCTCCCAGATCTCCTCGATCCTTCCGTAGTACCTTTCTTTGACGTCACCGGTGAAGGATTCCATCGTTACCCCTAAGTTCTGATATTCGCTATTCTTGTGTTTTTCCTTCGTGTAGAACGTGTAACCGTTGATATCGTATGCTTGATATGTCATCAGGTTGGGCGCGGGGCCCTGTGACAAGAGGAATATGAGTTTTCCTTCCGCAGAATTCGTTGACGGAGGATTATCTAGAAGGTGGCGCTTGAACCAACGCGTGAAAGTGGCATTGTGCTCTTTGATTATTTCGACGTCCGTTCGATGCTGGCCATTGTCACTGTACTTCGTCTCAATGAAGCTTTTGTGCTTTTCCAACCAAGGATCGACCACTTGTATGTGTTGTAGCGCTACAAAGTTTGCACTGTCAAAGTCGGCGCGTCGGCCAGAGTCGTCCACATGCAGTTCCCTCCTGCCTTTTTTGTGACCTGCTCCATCGAGCCTGTCAAGGTGCTTGTTTTCGGGCAGACCAACAGGGTTCTCGACGTCTAGAAAATTCGTGCAGAAAGAGATGCACTCTTCGGTGAGATAGCCCTGGACGATGCTTCCATCTGGAGTTGCCCTGTTACGAACGTATCCTTTGATGACACCATTCATCCTTTCGAACGGCATCATGCTATGCAGGAACATCGGCCCGAGCTGGATGATATCATCCACGACATGGATCAGCAAATGCACCATAACGTCGAAGAATGTGGGAGGTAAGTAAATCTCAAGCTCATTTAGTATCACAATGATCTTTTCCTGTAGCCTTACGGCTTTCTTCATGCTGATCGACTTTCGAGAGATGACGTCGAAAAAGTTGCATAGGCCAAATAGCGTTTGACGGACGTGTGGGTCCATTATCCCTCGGAGTGCAACCGGAAGTATCTGTGTCATCAGCACGTGGCAGTCATGAGACTTCATCCCGCTGAACTTTTGTTTTACTGCATCCAGATATCTGCTTATCTTTCCCGCGTAACCGGAAGGAAATTTCGCTCCGAGAAGGCACTTGATAAACTGTTCGATCTCCTTCTGGCTTAGAGTGAAGCACGAAGGAGGGCAGTAATAGTCATTCTGTTTCGCCTTTTTGCCCTTCCGACGACCTTCCATCTCCTCCTCCTCGGACAGATCATTATCATCGTCAGGGCGTCCTCCGTGGAGATCTTTCCTGATACCCAATGATCTCAGGTCGCTTCTTGCTTTCGGCCCATCTTTAGTCCTCTCAGGCATGTTGAGAAGGGTGCCAAGCAGACTCTCGCACACGTTCTTTGTGATATGCATGACATCAAGGCTATGAGGTGTTTCGAGGATCTTCCAATATGGCAAGTCCCAGAAAACAGACCTTGTTTTCCATACCTTCAGCAGTGGTGGCGGAGCCTTTTGCTTCTTCCCTGGCGGAGGGCACTCATCCCAGCTTGTCAACAGCATGTCGATTTCTTCGCCGCTCCTCTTACGTGGGGCTCTTCGGATCTCAACGGTACCATCAAACAGCTCTTTGCGGTTTCTCCACGGGTCTTCCTTGCGAAGCCACCTTCGATGTCCCGTGAACACTGTTTTTGAAGACCCGGGATCTTTCTCTAGCTACATATATGTTGTATCGTCCATGCACCTAACGCATACACAGTGTCCGTGGACGACCTGGCCTGCGATATATCCGTAACCGAGATAGTCTTGCACCGTCGTGATCAACGCGGCTCTCATAGGGAAGTAATCTTCCGCGACGGCGTCCCATGTGCTGACCCCTACATTCCATATCTTGTGTAGCTCATCTCTCAAGAGCTGCAGATACAGATTGATGTCGTTTCCTGGTTGTTTCGGCCCTTGGATTAGCATGCTCATGTGAATGTACTTCCTCTTCATGCACAACCATGGTGGTAGGTTGTATATCCATACAAACACGGGCCACGTGCTATGTGTGCTGCTCTGGTTGCCAAACGGATTGAGCCCATCGGTGCTCACGCCCAACCTGACGTTTCTTGGATCGTTCCCAAAAGTTGGGTATTCGAAGTCTAACGCTTCCCACTGCTTAGCATCTGAAGGGTGTCTCAGCATCTTATCCGCCTCTTCATTTTCGTCATCATTTTCCGGCTTATTCCTTTTTGAGTGCTAGCGCATTAGCTTTGCTTCCTTAGGGTCTGTGAAAAGCCGCTGCAGACGAGGAATGATCGGAAGGTACCATACCACTTTTCGAGGAGCTTTCTTCTTCCCTTTCTTGTATCGAGCAGCGCCGCACACTGGACATGCGGTCTTCTTCTCGTCATTTTCCCGATAAATGAAGCAATCATTGATGCAGATGTGGTACTTGTTGTGCGGTAAATCAAAAGGGCACACGATTTTTTTTTGCCTCTTCGATACTGCTAGGACAAGTGTTCCCCTCGGGAAGACGATCGTGCCAAAATTTCAAGTTCTCATTGAAGCTTGCGTCTGTCCATCTGTGTTTTGCCTTCATCTGCAGAGCATGTAGTGTTACTTTCAAGCGGGTATCCTCGGGCCCGCATCCCACATACAACGGAGTATTCGAGTCTATCTCCAGTTGCGTCAGCTTAGCCTTCTCCTTAGCAGCGTTGCTCGACTTTCTGAGTAGCAATTCTTGAACATGAGGGTCCCGCACGACTGAAGTTAGCATCGTCAGCTCAACGTCTTCTCCATCATCTACGTCGGCTTCCTCTTCATTATCATCATGCCCGACGTATTCTACGTCAACATAATCGGGAGGCGCCTCTTCGTCTTCCTGATCATTTCCCGCCGCGCCTCCATGGACGTCCTCATCATCATCCTCGTAAGTGAAGTCATCCATAAAACCTTTTCTAAGCAGATGCTCCTGCAATGTACCGGAAAAGGGATCGAGCACGGTGCCGAGTTTGCATGTTCGACACGGACACTTTATCCCGGTGTCGTTGTTTTTAACCATCACCGTCGTCGCATATTTCAAATATCTAGCAACAATACTTTCGCTCATCATGATGACCATTGTCGCCCCCGCTCTACATATAGAACAAAGGAATTATATTAGAAACAAAATATTTCACGGAAAAATTTGGCATGACCTTTGCTAATTTTTGGCCTTAGGAGTGCCGGAAAATTCGCCTAAATGGTAGTGAATCTACATTTCGACAAAAACATCGACAACTAATCATTTCGATCATGGCATACACATATGCAAACAAACGCAACCACAAATCCTCATCCATCACACAATGCAACCAATTCATCCATCACACACATGCATACAACAACCACAAACATATCACAAACCCTTCTCATCCATCACATAGAACCACACACATCAAAGCCTCTTCTCATCCATCACATACACTCACCTTCCAACGAAGACGTCGAAAGAGAGAGCGCCCGGAGGAGGAAGATCGAGCACGAGGTGTGGGAGATGTTTCCTCACATATACATGAAGAAAATAAGTAGATTTATGTGGCAAAATATGTGAAGAGAGAGAAGAAAATGAGGTGGGGAGAGGAAGGGGCGTGCAGATCTAGAATGGAGAGGTGGGGAGGAGGAAGAGGAGAGGAAAAGAGGTGGTGCAGCCAAATGTTAAAGTGCAGCCAGGCTTAGCCGTGGCGCACGTAGTGTGGTTGCGCCACCACTATTTCTTAGCCGTGGCGCAGGGTAATGCCCTGCGCCACGGCTAAGTGGTGTAAAATTCGCGCCAGAAATGGTGCAGGTGGGACCCACGCTTACCCGTGGCGCACGGGGGCACAGTGCGCCACGGCTAAGTGGGGTAAAATTGGCGCCACAAATGTGCACCCGGTCCCACACTTAGCCGTGGCGCAGGTTTCTACGTTGCGCCACGGCTACGGTGCTACCCGTGGCGCACATAGTTATTCTGCGCCATGCCTAAGTACGCGCAGGCCGGCCGGCCAGGGCCCATCTTAGGCGTGGCGCAGGTCTTACAAACCTGCGCCACTGCTAAGTTGGAGTCAGTGGCGCAACCCCGGACGGTGCGCCACGCATACTTAGCCGTGGCGCACCACGTAGGCAGTGCGCCATGGCAGCTCTTCCTACCTATAAGCCTTTTCCTACTAGTGAACACCTGAAATCCAATTCTTCAAAAGCAAACGCCTTCAAGAAGAACAGTGCCAGGCACAACCAATTAAGGCCAGACCTTGGGTTTTCATCCTGAAGATAGTCCTCACTCTCAAAACAATGTCTCCAACAAGACCACTGTCAGGCACAACCAATTAAGGCCAGACCTTGGATTTTCACCCTGAAAGGTAGGACTTTGGACTTCACGTATGTTGTCGCCCCCACTTACATGCCGCTGCTCCAAGTCATGAAACACCAAGCCAATTCATCTTCGCCAGAAAGATTCGAACCACCATTGCCAGTCCTCAGATCTCGCCTTCCACGTCATTCTCCGCTAGCACCACGGAACGAGAAAGCGTGCTCCATGATATTAACAGCCAGCAGAGCTTCGAAGCGCTCCCTCTGAAACCAAACGGTCAGAGAAAAAGCACGGGTGTGCACGATCGAATACCATCCGATCCAGCAATCTCCAGGCACGAGTCGCCCAGTGGAGTTCGCCGCGAATAAGGGCCGCGAATATGAACATAGACATAGAAATATGGAATTCTAGAAAGGCATGAATATGTATAGGTATTTCATATCCATTGCCCTTGTGTGCCACTCATATATGCTTTAGTCGTGGAAGAGATTTTGTCAAAGAATCAAGAATATTTGCATTTGTGTGTACTTTGCATATTTCACATCGATCGTCTTCTTTAACAAATTCTTGTATAAGATGACGAAGCGTCTGAATATGTGTTTGTTTTTATGGTGTTATCTTCGTTCCTTGGTCCGCAATATTAATTGCACCATTGTTATCACAATGAACTGTCAATGGATTATTCGCGCGCTGAACCATAACGAGTCCCATCAAAAACTTACTTATCTAAACACCTTCTTTTTCACTTTCTGAAGTTGTATTATACTCTGATTTCATCGTAGAGTCGGCCACTATAACTTACTTGGATCTCTTCCACCTTACATAACCTCTATTAATTATGATCACACATCAGTCATCTTTGTCGGTTTAGAAACTTACATCGGTGTAACCCCTTACATCAATCCCATCCTTATTAAATTAGGAACATTTAGATATTCCTTCTCAACTATTTAAATATTCTTAATTATTGTCCAGGGACTTTCGTCAGGTTCAGATTAGTATCTGCTCGTAACACTTAGAGAATAGAAAACACATGGTCAAGTACATAGCGACTGCAGAAGCATACAGAGGGGAGTTCATCCGACTTCGCTCGTCAGTCGTCTATTATCTTACTGCTACAGCCATACGATCGGCAAATACTAAGCAATGCGAAGCGCCAAAGCTTCTGTCATATGTACATCTCATACTTTTAGTTTGCCGTTGGAATCAAAAGTTCATGCTCTCGCAATTCCAGTTTATAAGCGTATTTCTTCTTCAACAGATAAACATTTTTTTGTTATGGGATGTATTAATTTTCTTACATAAATCGAACATTTCTATTTCTTACCAAGTTTATATAAAACTATTAACACTTGCCATAGTAAACAAATAATAAAAGGTATTTGCACAAATAATCTAATCATACTGATTTGGTTTTGGTGATGTTGATTTTTTTTTTTTTTGCAAATGAAGCTTGATCGAAAATAGTAAAGTGACTTTCAAAAAACAACACATCTTGTAAAAAGAACCATGAATCTTTTTCTATCTCGCATCGCCTCCCCCAGGGCGACCGGGGGAGAAACCCTAGCCGTCACCAACAGCCACCTCCTCTAGCGTCTCCCCCTCCCGTCGTCATCCCCGGAGGAGGCTGCCGGGGAAATCCCACGCGCCTCCAGTGAAGGGGACGGCGGGGTCCTCGCGTCTCACGGCCATGGCGAAGTTGGGAGGGCCAGCGCACGGCCTTCTTCTACTGGTGGTTCTCCTGGCAGCACGTCATTGCTGGGCAGCGACGCGTGGAGGGCGGCTTTGGCAGGGGGCATCAGCTGATCCGCGACGCAAGGATTCTGGAGTGGCGCCTCCGGATATGGTGGTGACGGCGTCCCTTCCGCCGGGGATGATGGGTTTGGAGGTGGCTCCTTGTGGCGGCGCCTAGGAGTGGTGGATCACGGGACCCCGATCCTGGGTTCGTCGCAGGAGGCTCGTGGTGGCCGGAGCTTCTCCAGCATCATCGGTGCTGGACGCGGGAGATGGTGGTGTCACCGACCTCGCGGTTGGTGGCGATCTAGCCGGTTACGAGTTCGGGGATGAGCGGCTACCGGTGAAAACCGTGCTAACTTCGGTCATGGCGGACGATGGCGGCGTTTCTACGTCGTTACCTTGTTGAAAGCATCATCGATGCAGTTCTCGTCTCCCCTCTCGTGTTGCTCCAGGAGAAACCCTAGATCCGAGTCCCGTTCGGACGATGGCGACGCTACGTTCCGTTCTACCTTGTGAGGGCATCGTTTTGGAGCCGGTACTGACTGGAGTGGGCTAGAGGTTGAGCGGTGTTGCATTACCGCGTCGACGACGGCGGGTCTCGGTGGCATGGCACGACGGGGTCTCGACGGCAGATGCGTGATGATGGACCAGCATAGGGAGGTGGCGTTGTCTGTTGTCATGGTGGCATCGACGACAGGCCTGACAATGTCATTGCATTGATCACTCTGGAAGATGGATCGGTGGAAGACGGCGGCGGCTTATCAGCGTGCACATGTGGTACATGCCGATTGTCAGCTGAACCGGTTAGTGCTCCCAACTTGTCGTTGGGCGGCTTGGTGAGGCCACCGGATTTTTTTTTAATGTTAGCAGGAGAACTGCTAAATTCATTGAACATATAGAAAATTTGATCTAGTTTATCAGGGCAACATGACCAGAAAACCATACAGCTGAGCCTTTCGGCTTACACCACACCACCACACATATACACAGGTCCCTCTGATCGGATCCACCTCCAAGACAATTCCCCCAAGAGAGAACACGATGCCGGGTAGCGCCGTCATCGTCCGATCTAGAGGACTAGATCAAGGGTTCCCCTAGAGCACGTCGGGAAAAGCAAGGTTGGAGCAGCTATATCGATGCCTCCAACGAGGGAACGACGCTCATAGGCGCCGCCATCGATGACTTTGGCAACAACCGAAGTACGGCTTTCGCCGGCGGTCTCGCCTGCAAGACCCGAGCCTAGGAACTGATCAGCCTAAACATCAAACCACTACCTTGCCTCCACGACCAACCGCACCTCCCGACAAGCTCGATGTGCTTCCGCCCTAGCATCCGCGTCCCCTACTGGATGGAGGATGCAACCCCCGCAGCGGCGCCATTCTTCTCCCATCGGAAGGACGCAACCCAGCACGACGTTATTCGTCTCCTCGAGGATGCAACGCCTGCAGGCCATTCATCTTCCAACGGAGGATGCAACAACCGCAACGGCGCCATTCCTCTCCCTCCAGCCTCCACCACCTCAACCGCACAACGGGCGTCGACACACCTGTAGCAACATCTTGATGTGTGTTGTTGTGTGAGGTCAGGGCATGTGGCTCTGATCAGTCCACCCCCTTAATTAAGTTTGTAGGTGTAGTGATCGGATAGGTGGCTTCCGGTTGTTTGATGTATTTCTTTACAAGGCGTTTTCAGTTCTTACTTTAACTAGCCGAATGCCCGTGCGTTGCTACGGATTCTACCAGGACTTACGCTCGCCATCGTCTTGTTGTCCATCCAAGTGCGAATGGTGGCGAAAACCCGTGCATGTCACCTGTCACATGCCGATAGGTTTACTCCGTCTCTCCATCATCTGAGGATACCACTCCAGCGTCCAAAGTCCTCAGTGTGAACCGAATAGATCCTCACAGCTGGCCTCACCAATGACCACGTGAAGGGAGAGGCAGGGGTGGCAGCTCGGGAACCCTAATCTTGCCGAGTCGCCCTGAGGACGACGCAAGGGTCGAAAGATTTGTAACTCGAGTGTTTGCAGTCTCAACATTCAGAATGGATGTAAAAAGCATTCAGAAATGCAATGGGATCAGCTACTATTGTATAAAACCTTTGCTAAAAATATACACAAGAAAAGGTTATATTTATGTGTAATCTTTCATCGACACCTTACACGCAAGAGTAGAAATATCCAGTTACTGACGCAACAACATATTTTTCTTGTACATCTGGACGGCCTCACAAAGTATATCGAAACATGACTTCAGTGTTGAACAAAGCCGACAAGTGACATGCCTTGCCCTAGTCCTTGGAACTTATTGTGGCATTTTTGTATGAAATCAATATTTCTGGGAAATATTAATTATATTTGAAACAGAAGGAAAAAAACAAACAATTAAAGTTTTTCGCACCTTGAATGGCATTGTCACAATGCTCTCTTCCAGCTAGCAACTGTTAAATATACAGGACTAATAAGTGGCACTCCAGCATTTGATACAACACCTTGGCTTACTAACATTCTAGGGCAACTACTCATGCAGTAGTAATTCAGGTAACTGGATCTCTCGAAAAACTTTAGCAAGCAATTCAGGAGAAGATTCAGATCAGTATAAACACTTGAATATATGAGTGTTTACCTGTGGCCGGGAAACTGCATCCTTTGGTTTAAGCTCGTACTTCAGGTAAGCCAGGACGACTTGAGGATTTCCATGATACGGTGTACATTCAGGATGAAGCTGGATATGGTATAAGAAATTGTTTGTTTAATAGGAAGGATTGCAGAGTTAAACATGCACACACCCATTAACATTGACTACTATTTTCACCCGCAAGAATAGTCGAGTAGATGACTTGGTGGATGAAAATAAGACGTTTTTTTCTGATCTTCAGCAAGCCTTTGTGGTTCACTGCCTGGTGCTGCATATGACTCGAATACACATCAATTTTCGAGCTCCTCTGCGCAAGAGAAAAAAGGAAAGCAGGGCCATAAGCTGGGAATGTAGTGTGCGACCGTGGCGGCGGACTGGAGAATGGACGGGAGCTGGTCTGGACTGATGCGGGCTTCGGGGCGGGGGCACTAATCCCACAAAGTGACCTACCCGCAAGAAGCAAAAATCCAGGCAATCAATCGAATCGGCCGGCTAGGGAACGAAATGCAGCGAACCAGCAGGGAAAGAAGCCGTACGCATGTTTTCTCGACGGGGAGGCGGAGTAGGCGTCGCCGCCTCGCCGGCGACCACTGTGGCGCCAAGGCGGACGCCCAATGAGTCAGGGGAGAAGATAGGGCTCAGAGCGACGGCTTGCGCTGGCACCTGGCAGCGGCCGTCGGACCACCCGCTCAAGCCTACGAACGGAGCATCCGGCGAGGGTGAGTTCGTAACGAGCGACGGCGACTCGGATCTGGACGGACGGGCTGGCGGAGGATGCGCTGAGGGGGCACCCCGCGGCCGGGAGTCACCGACGAGGAACGCGGGGCGAGACGGAGACTGGCTGTTCAGCAGATTTCTTAGGGGGTTATATGTAAAACTATGAAAAGCTATGGCTGCGGGGTTGATTTCCAAATTTCAAGGGACTAAAACATAAAATTGCCACGACGTACCATCACCGCCTATTACAATATTATAGTATAATAATAGCAAATTGCCCGTGCGTTGCAACGGGTGATAAATCAAACATCTTAGGTTTAAACTAAAATTAGATTTTGGTTCTACCATCGTTTAGAGTATACCGGCTATTTCCCAGAATCCACACAAAAGTACAAGGTTTAGAGTATACCGGCTATTTCCCAGAATCCACACAAAAGTACAAGGAATACTCGCCACTTACATAACAATTTTCATTTTCATAAATTTTGGGTATTCTAATAGCTCACATATTTCATAACGCATTATTTTATCTGACCCAGAAGCAAATCAATCTCAAATTAAGAAAATATATGTTCACTCCGAGCAACCTCAAGCAATTCAAACAGAAAAAAAAGAGGCAAGTGAAACAAAAGGCTATCATATCATACGCGAGCCCTGGTGATAACCAATAATAAACATGCAAACAAACTGTGTTAGGACATTTAGTGCCAACCGTGGTACATTCAGATAAGGCCGAGAGTTCAGTATCTTTTGCTTTGGCATGAGCATTTGCAGGTTCAGTTTCATGAGAATCATCTTCAAGATCAAGAGCATCAACCCGTTCTTCAGGAGCATTTATGTCCGGGACCAGGGACGGAGCCAGCTAGTAAGGTTGGAGGGGGCAGAATCATGATGGAGGGGGTGAAATGGCTTGGAATTAGTAAAAATAAGCATGAGTATTAGGACATATATGAAGAAAATCAAGTTGTTGGGGGTGGCCTAGCCCCTGCTCGTCCCCCCCTTCCTCCGTCCCTGTCCGGGACTATACTTGTCGCCACATGTAAAACATTCTCCCTGATACCGTCGAAGAACTTCTCATAAATTTGTTTGGATTGTCTTGCTTAGATATCTCAATGGCCTTCTGTTCTTTTGGTGAAAAAACCAAAATTTCTTGACCGTGATCTTGCCTTTTTGTTTGATATTCAGTGACTTTGTTGGCATCAAACTTGACAAAATGACGCTTGTTATCAGGTGCCACTTCATTTTCCTGCAAGAGGGCTGGAGAAGTTGAAGGATCTTGTGTAATGCAAACTTCTCCAAGTGTTCAGAGTAAATCTGAGCTCGTAGCTGAAACCTATGGAAGGGAAAAGTTTAGTTTTATCAGTGAATCATACCTGCATAATGAAAACACTAAGATGATTAACGTACCAATGCTAGCACTGCAGCTAGCAGAATTAATCATAAGCATACATATTGCGTAGCTGTAGCTGTCAATCTGCCTAGTTAGACTTGTTCTGAACTTGACTATGACTAAGTTAGATTTCTAATATTAATCATAAGCATACATATTGCGTAGCTGTAGCTGTCAATCTGCCTAGTTAGACTTGTTCTGAACTTGACTATGACTAAGTTAGATTTCTAACTCCCCGGCAGTACAGGACCATCCATGGTTAGCAATAGCCAATAGGTGCTCCTCCATATGAAACGTTTCACACCTCTTAATAAACCATGTCAGGCTGAAGAACTTAAACACAGTTCTCTTTGGACCTTGGCTAAATATGTGAATGAACCGAAAAGCCTAGAAGACTGATGTAGTTTTAGGAATCTGCAAACAGACCAGCCGAGCATGAGCACACACCTACTGCTGATCTACAGAAGCCTCTGAGCCAGGGTCACTGCCGATTGGCAAGAAACCAGAGCACACGACGACCACCGGCATCCATGCTGCCGCTCCAACTATCTTACCAACACGCACGCTCACCGAGAGGCCGCGACGGCTTTGACGCGCAGCCAACCTGCGGGAGGTTGGTGGCACCGGCCTCAATGGAGCCACGCGTTTCGGAGCACTGAGCGCCGTCGCTAGAAATTAGGCCCGGCAGCGGAGTGGATCTAGGCCGGCCGGTCAGGGTACTCGGCGCGCGGCGTCCGGGAGGTCGTCAGCTCGGGCTTCAAAGCCGATTGAGCCCACATCCATCTCCACCACCTTCCACTGGCCTAAGCTCCCCCATGCTCGATGTCGGCCGCAGAAGACCGGCCTCCTGCGGTAGGCGTTCCGGCTGGTGGAGGAGCTCGGTCTGGAGGTGGACCTCGTACTGGAGGATGAGCTCTAGCTGAGGCGTTCGTCCGGCAAGACCGCAGGAAGGGGGCTCGGGCTGCTGGAGGACGGCGGTGAGTTGATGCTTGGGAGGAGTTTTTCCGGTGGGAGAGATCAGCCAGAGGACGGGCTCGGGCTAGAGGAGGACAGCGGCGATTTCGATGCTTGGAGGAGTTCGTCCGGTAGGAGCTCGACCAGAGCTGGAGGAGGCGACGGATCGCGTCAACGGAGACTCGGGGATGCGCACAATTGGGATTTTTTTCTTTTACCGCGGGAGCACCGAACCGGAAGGGCTCACTTGGCGGTGGCAACGATGTAATATGCCCAACTTATACAGGGGTAAAATTGGAAAATAAAAATGACGTACCATCACCACCTATTGCAATATTATATATATATATATATATATATATATATATATATATATAGATAGATAGATAGATAGATAGATAGATAGATAGATAGATAGATAGATAATAATAAAAAAGACTGTGTACACCATTTTGACGTAGAGGCTGGGGTTTCAACCTCCGTATCGAAAAAAAGAAGCACCGGCCATTTTCTTTGGCAGTGCAAAAGCGATGGTTCCTTCCACGATGGAACATTGCGACGGCAGGCACACGAAGCAATTATTTTACGTGGAAATCTGGAATTGCACACACGAACCATGTGGAGATAACAACACACCAAAGACCCCATTGGCTTCACGTGGCTGTAAAGCTGGTGGCTGGTCCTTCCTCGACCAAACGACTCGCGTCCACACATTCCTAAGCACAAGCTAAGCGGCGGCGCCCTGCAGCTGGCTGCCGGCAATGTCGATGACGAAGCGGTACCTCACGTCGTTCCTCTCGAGCCGCTGGACCGCCGTGTTCACGTAGTCCATCTTGACGACCTCGACGTCCGCGGTGATGCCGTGCTTCCCGGCGAAGTCCAGCATCGCCTGGCACTCAGCGACGCTGCCCGTGCCGCTCCCGGCCAGGCGCTTGCCGCCGGGGATGATGGCGGAGGCCGGCAGCTCAAGCGGCTTGCTCGGCGCGCCCACCACCACCATCTGCCCCATCGGCTTCAGCAGGTCCAGCAGCGTCACGATCGGGTGAAACGCCGACACCGTGTCGATGATGCCGTCCATCGTGCTCGCCGCCGCCTGCAACAACCACGAACGTTGTCTCGCGCGTCAGTGCCAAGAATCCTATGTCGCACGCAGGGTTCAGTGTCAATGGAGGAAAGCAAATTAATTAGTCGTAACCTTCATTTGCTCGGGGTCTTGGCTGACCAGGAACGCGTCGGCGCCGAGGCGCTGGAGCGCCTCCTCGCGCTTCCTCGGCGAGGTGCTGATGACGGTGACGGTCATCCCGAAGGCCTTGCCGAACTTGACGGCCATGTGGCCGAGGCCCCCGAGGCCGACGACGCCGAGGTGCTTCCCGGGGGCGTCGAGGCCGTACTGCACCATCGGGCCGTACACGGTGACGCCCGCGCAGAGCAGGGGCGCCGCCCCGGGCAGGGGCAGGCCGTCCGGGACGTGGAGGACGTAGTCCTCGTTGACGACGAGGACGTCGGAGAAGCCGCCCTGGGTGGTGGCGCCGTCGTGGTCCACGCCGTTGGAGGTGGGCACCAGGGTGGGGCAGTAGTTCTCGTACCCCTTGCTGCAGCTGTAGCACGTGCGGCAGGAGTCGACGAAGTAGCCCACGCCCACCGTCTCGCCGGCCGTGAAGTTCTTGACGCCGCTGCCGACGCCGGTGACGACGCCGACAATCTCGTGCCTGCGCAGGACGGCATGCACCATCGTGAGAATCAATCAGTACAGTACAGTACAGTACAGTACACTGGCTTGCTGAAATCTAAGGCGAATTTGGTTGGTGTACTCACCCGGGGACGATGGGGTACAGGGCGTTGCCCCAGTCGTTCTTCATGATGTGGAGGTCGGTGTGGCAGATCCCGCAGAAGAGCACCTCGATCGTCACATCGTCGTCCTTCTGAACCCTGTCATGCCACCACGTACATACGTGAGAATTCATCAGATCGGAGGTGACAGCTGAGGAGCATGATGGATATGGAAAATACCTTGAGAAGCTGTAAGGGGAGAGGTGGCCGGAGGCGTCTCTCGCAGCCCAACCGAGCGCAGACAAGCCTTCCGCCATTGATGACTCCTTGTTCTGCTTTACTCCTAGCTACTTTGATTTCTTGTTCAGAAAGTAGGGTGACACTGCGAAGCCCGGAGATGGGCATAAATAGACAGGGGAACAATCGAGTTGGCCTTGACGTCAGATAGTACGCATTCGGCATGACGACGTCAGATACTACGCATCTGCATTCTCCAACTCTCCAGCTACTCCGGCATCAGATTCAGAACTCACTTTTCGTCAAATAAATTACATAAAATAAAATAAGAGTCTCGTGCTCACCTAGTCGCAGCTCCACACGGGGCCATTCTTGTAGTACAAGATAGACTACTCCCAGCACTACCTTCGCCGAAACTAGCGGTGGTGGTGCGAGCTGCTTTCTTCCATCTCAACAAATAAGGGCGTGTTTGGCGGAAATCCATTTCGGGTCATGGGTGCATCTGCACCCATGACCCAAAAAACCCATTTTCCAAATGTCAAAAAATTCCAAAAAAAAATATGGAGATAGTTCAACATATTTCATAGGTGCACAAAAAAATCCGCGGTGAAAAGACATTTTGTGCGACCTGTGCAAAAAAGACAAATCCGGATTGCTACGAAAGACTTTTGTACGAGACATGGTTTTGTCTTTTTTTACACAGGTCACACAAAATTTCTTTTCACAGCGAAATTTTTTGTGCTAGCACTAAAAATGTTGATGCATATCCGGATTTTTTTTCAGAATTTTTTGACACATTGAAAAAAAACTAAAAATGTTTTACCTAGTGGGTGCATCTGCACCCACGAGCCAAAACGCCGCCTCCCGTGTTTGGTCGGTGTCGAAATGTACATGCCCAAATCGTCCTTTGAATTGCCAATAATTAGACAAGGCAGCATTGAGACCGGGGCATTCCTTTGCGAAAATTTTGACAAACCAATTCTTACCGACTTTCTTATTGGGTTACGGAAATTCTTACAAAAAATTAATAGAGAAGTAGTTATTTCTCGGAATGAAGGCAAAAGTTCTGCCTCTCTTATTGATTATGAGAACTAATTTAGGCACTAACCAAACACACCCTACCGACGATAGAGATCGTGTTGTTGGTCAGTCCTGTTGCGGGTCGACCTTTCTAAAAACCGCGAAGATATGCAGACCACGTATTCAGTCAATTAAACGATACATAAAGCGTGCGGTCTCCCTCAACGCACTGGGTCAATATCAGTGCCATGTGGCGTTAAGGTCCACACCGCTAGTAATGGGCCTACTAGTTGGGTTTCCGGATGGCAATGGGGGCCCCGAAACCCGCAAACCCGATGGGTACCCGCCTTAAATGGGGAGGGTTTGGTGAAAAGTTAGACCCGCCCGGTCTAATGGGGCGGGTTTGAGGGTGGCAAACCCGTACCCACATACCCGCAGACCCGCTCTAAGCCCTAATCCTATCCCTAATAATCCTATGCCTAACCACACGTCCACGAGATGTGGACCACACCACCCATAAATCACATGCACGCGATGGAATCCGGAGCCCTGGAGACAACACACGCACACACGCGTCCATTCCCACCGCATTCTTCCCCGCATGCGCCAGCGTCGCTCCCGTGGTGGGTACCCGTCGGGGACCCGAACCCGTCCGGGTCGCGGGTTTGGTAAAAGATGAGACCCGACAAATTAAATGGGGAGGGTATGGGGGGTGCAGACCCGGCCCCGAACCCGGCGGGTGCCACCCCTAGTTGGGTTGTCCGGATACAACACACCAGTAGTAAACACTAAACAAGGTCCAAAAACAACACGAGACAAGTTTCTAGTAGCATGCCTAATTCAGCCACACCGCCAATAAGGGTTTATTAGTGGCATGGACACATTTTTACCACGTTACCTTTTTTCTCGAAATATCAGTGGTGTGGCATATTTTCGGTGCGCAAGTAATGTCAGTTGTCTATAAGCGTTTTCGCACTAGTGGTTGTTAGAAACAGCAGTCATTATATAGAAGCACATGACCTATAGCGCTTCGATGGTTCTTTCTGGCTTGTCATCCTGGCTTCAATCCTCTATGTTGGGGAGGGGCATTCAGCTCTGGTTGGCATCCTCTTGCATTATTTGGTGAAACATGAACTCGACGTCGCTATCCATTTATAGTCTATGAATACAACAATGAAGTAATGAAACTACAAACCATCCCAACATATTTACCAGAACAATCGAACATTTTACATGCGGGGTGGGAGGTAGTTGCAGCCGCCTGTTGAATGAGCTGTGAGGAGTGGTGGCTTATAGACGGCAGCGTAAAATGATGGCGGAGAGCGGCGACGAGTCAGCCTGCATGGTCGTTGGGGGACTCCCGGCGGACAGTTGATGGTGAAAAGTGCCGGCGGCGATGGCCCATTTTGGTGGGTGGGGGGGAGAGGAAAATGGGAGCATGCAGGGTAGAAGAGTGGGTGAGGGACCACTAGTAGGAAGTGCTTATAGGTGTCAGACACT